>BOSO01015136.1:6418-36576 GCA_018403395.1 Gorsachius goisagi | reverse complement strand
TACCCTGTTTTAGTTTAAAACCATTACCCCTTCTCCTGTCACAACCGGCTCTGCTAAAATCCAGAGCATCCAGGGCTGTAGGGGCTCCGGGTGCCCCCGGGGAGCTGACGGCCCGGGAGGGCAGGAATCGGCAGAGCTTCTGCTGGACGCGGCGGGCGGCGGGAGGCGGGAGGCCGAGGCCGGGGCCGGGGCCGCGGGGCCGCAGGGCGCCGCCTCTCCCGCTGCCGCCCGCCAGAGGGCGCCGCGGCCCCCGCTCCGCCTCCGCCTCCTCCCGGCGCTGGCGCCGGGTCCTGCCGGGCCCTGGCAGGAGGGAGGGGAAGAAGGGGGGGGAGGAGGAGGGCGGGCTGGCGGCGGCACCGCCACCAGCCGGACGCCGCTCGCCCGCGCTCCTGCGGCAGAGGCGGGCAGCCGGGCGCACCGTGCCCCTCTCCTCCTCCTCCCCCCCCCGCCGTGCGGCTCGGCGGCCCTCGCCAAGATGTCTCGGGAGCCCGGCTGCAACCGCTGGCTCCTTTTCGCTGCCTGCGCCCACCTCTTCTTCCCTCTCCCGCCGCTTCGCACCCGGGGTGAGTGGCCGGGGGCGGGCCGGGACGCCATGGCGAGGTGAAGGGAGGAGACGCGGAACGCTCGGCCCCTCCGCGGAGGTGATGAGGGGAAGGAGGGCACGGGACGGAGCTGGACGGCTTGGGGGGGGGGGGGCGCCGGAGCCGCCGCCGCTTCCTCAGCCCTCCGTCCCGCCCCGTGAGGGGAAGCGGGCGGGGAGGCAGGAGGTGCCCCTTCCCCCGAAGTTTGTTAATGAGCTGGGCGGGAGCGCGGACGGGGCCGCGCGGGCTCCCCTCAGCGGCCCCGGCTCCGAGGTGCCGGTGCCGGCCAGCGCCGGGACCGCTTCCCGCCCTCCGGGCCCCGCGGCAGCCCTCTCCCCCGGGCCAGTGCGGGGCAGGGGACAGCCCTCGCCGGGGAAGCCGGTCCTCACGGGGCCCGCCGCCCCGGTCAGGAAAATCTTCATGAAACAAGTAGCTAAAACCCACCGCGGAGCCACCCGTGCTCGTGTTTGAAAGAGCCGCCTGGGTGTTGCTGAGGGGAGGTGGAAAGGTAATGCCGCCTGGTTAAAATGTCAGCGTAAAAAAAAGAAAATAAATCTTACTGCTGTGTTTTAGAGGCGGTTTTAATGTGTCTAGGCAGGTGGGAGAAGATTAAAAGAGAAGGGTTAGCGGTGTGTTAGCAGTTGGATCGCTACAGGCTCTTGGAGTTAGGAGCTGTTGCCGTGAGTGTAAGAGACAGAAATAAATGTTTACGTCTGTTCTGGTTCTCATTAGTATTTTGTTACTGAATGTTTCCATCTCTGTCAGCATAGGCTTGTCAGTTCGTTCTGAGCCTTTGGATTTGATTCTCTTCCACTTCTGTGGGTTGGGGATCAAAATCTTTCAGAGGAAACCTGTGACAAATAAATCCTGTTTTCAGTGAAGTAAAACTGTGATATTTTGATTTTTCTCTTGTAAAATACTTTTCCTTTCACCTGTGCAGCTTGGTTTTGGGAGTCCTAATACTCTACTGCTCTTCCTAAAGCTGTGTTTCATTCTTTCCAGGACGAGTAGTTTTGCTCCGGTGCTTCAGCAAGGTACTATAGAGCTCATAACCTTGAGCAGATTGTAATCACAGTCAGAGAATAGCAGCTTCAATTTTACCCATGTGTCTGTGTATATTTATTGTACATACATACATGCAGGTAGAAGGCAGAAATGGAAAAACTTGGGTTTCTTGCTTGGGCACTTACCCCTTGTTTAGTAGGTCTCGATTAATGCTTGTATAGAATGTGTTCACCTGAAGCTTACTGCAGTATCATGGCTTTCTTGTTGCTTTTAAAATATCCTTTTATATTAAAGTCCTTTCTTTTGTAAATACCCCGTGCTTTTGAGATGGCCAGGGTAGTAAGTTTGCAAAACAATCAGCTTTGCTCTTGGAAAACAGAAGTAATTTGGATTGCATTTCATAGAAGAAAACAGCTTGTCGGTAGTTAAGTCATTTCATAAATTCCAGCTTGCAGGTGGCAGCTTGCAGAATGGGAAAACGTATTCAGATGATTTTGTTTGGTCTAACTTCTAGACAATCAGAAGGCATAATGATGATGATGCTTTTTCTTCTACTGTTTTTCTTTGCTTGCCTTTTATAAAGATACTGGTGTACACAGCACTCATTTAGATGTTTCAGTGGTTCACAGTGGTGATTTCAGCTGCCTTCTTCACATATGTGCCGTTAGCTTAGGGAAATTTAGTAAAGAAATAAAATGAGTTGCTTTTATTTTATGAAAAGCTTCAGATGATGGAAATTCGCTTGCATCACCCCCTTCTCTTCTTCCTCCTCCCCCCTGTTCTCTCCCCATTTTGGGTTGATAAATCTGTAAGTCTTCATTCTTACCTGGCTAAACCAGGGTTCTTTGATGCTGATAGGGTAGCAACAATGAAGAAATATAATAAAAGCTTGCATATAAATATGTGAAACTAATCTATTTTGTTTGCTAGTGCTCCCAGGCTGTCTTATTATGGAAGATCCTGTCTCTGACTGACAGCATCAGTGCAGATTTTCTCTGGAATCATGTCAATCCATAGAATCTTATGTTCTTTGAAAACTAGTGAGGGGGAGGAAACCCAACCAGCCCCCAACCAAAACAAAAATACACCTTTAATTAAATTATCATTAGAAGTATAAAGAAATTATCTTTTAAACGTTTTGTCTACTGTGTCAAACATAATCAATGGCTTTTGTTATTTGAAGTGGTTATTATTAGTCATGGTTCTGCCATACGTTAAGTCACAGAATCAACTATTTTGTAGCTCATTTAAACTGACCCATGGCCCAGTAAGGTGATTGGAATGACTATGGGGTCAGTCAGCCTTGAATCGGACTGTAAAAGGGGAAGATAACAGAGGTGTTGCCTTTCTGCCTCAAATGGATTTTGTCTGTGAAAGCAAAAATAATTAACTCCTTGGTTTTTAACATCCTTTGCACTTAAAGGACGTATAATTATCAATGTTGGGAAGTTGTTTACGCTCTTGAAAAGTAGTACTGAAAAAAGGATCACTTCTACATTTATAATGTGGTATTATACACACTTATACAGTATATTGCATTTTAATACCACAGTATTTACATCCATTTTCCTAATAGTTTGTATTCCTGCAATTCAGCTGCAGAACATTGAAAATAAATGATTGAGTTTTACTTTCTAGTGTAATAAGCAAGTCTATTTACTCACCAAAATTTTAATGGATATAATGGAACACTTGAGAAAAATAAATGGGAATTGAAGCTGCTTATATTACATTCTCTGATTAAATTTCCAGGTTTTAAATGGATCCAAAAATGTTGTCTAGCTTTTTCAGTGGATTTTAGTCTGCTTTCAAAAGAAGTAAAGTAAGATTGATGAAAATAGAGCTTTAAAGTCTTTCTAAAATTTCTTCCCTTTTCTAAGTAAGAAAAGACCTGACCCTCAGTTCTTGAGCATTTAGCAAAAGGAGGGAAGGACTGTCAATTGACACCTTCAGCTTCTGTCTGCTTGTGCCAAATGATGTGAATAGCTACGTCTTGTTAACAAACTTCAAAGTACGCAATGCCTTAAATAATGAAGTGACAAATACAAAATTATGGGTTGCATTTAAGACCGTGCCTTTTTGTTTTTTTCTGCTTCATATAGCTTTGTTTGCGAGAAACCGTACAGTTAATCGCCCTGGCCTTTTTGGTTACTGTGGTGCCTGTACAGTTTGAACTTTTACCAGCTAATCAATTTCTTCTTGCAATGTATTTTCTCTGTGCTCTGTGGTGAGTCAGTAGTCCACCTGAGGTATGCTTGCATTGCATCAAAAAACTCAAAGGGACTAGAGGAAATTCTGGATTTAGCAAAGGTACCTCGAGCTCCAGAGATTGATGTGTATCTCAGGGAATTCTATACTGAAAGAAATCTGTTGCAGTTGTCTGAATTAATAATGATGTTTGGACATGAAAAGTTACTTTTTTGTTATAGTAGCATCTTACTGGTCTCAGGCATAGGTCATCCTTTGTGGGTGTGTACTTTACACGCAACAAAAAGATATCCTTGCCACAGAGAATTTTCAGTTTCTACCTGTGTTGTACAACTGATCTGGTCACGAGCTGCATGTGTAGTTAGAATTTTTCTGTATGTGGTCCACTCCCAAGCACACCTTTTTCAGAAATCTCGTGGGAGTGAATTGTGGGTGGATGAATTAATCTTGTCCACTTGCGCCCAGGCACTGTATTTCCTACCTGTTCTGCGGCCCCTTTGCTGATAAGTCATATGCCAGCTAGATTTACCACGTTCTTCTCATGCCACCCTTTTCCTAGTAAATGCTTTGAAGAGAATATTTATCTCCAGGCTGAGAGATCAGGTTGCTTAGCCAGAACAGCTGTGGCCATATGTTAGTAAGACTTGAATTTACCCCACAAGCGCATCCCGGTTTACTTCTGAAGTCTGCTTTACTCATATCAAATTACATGTGCATAACAGATTTGCTAATGAGGTAGTAGAGGGGCCATGGCATATTTGTTGCTAAAATAAATTCATACAGTCCATCTGAGTGAAAAGCTTGGTGAAGACTATTGAGGCTTTTTTGTGGTGTTTTCAGGGGTCTGCTAGTCTGTTTAGTGAATGTTGTTCTTCAGTAGTTTAAAAATAGTCTGAACAGTTCTTGTCTTATCATTAAAATGTATTAGCTGGAAAAAGTCTTCCTGAAATATTTAATGTAAAAGATACTGAATCATTTTAATGTCTTTATTTGTTGGAAAAGAAGAGGAGGCTGCATGTCTGAAATCTGGAATAAGAATAACGGTATATATAGAGATTTTCATGTTCATCACAGATACTGATATGTTTAATCAATTATATATGTGAGTGTTGAAGTTGCACTGTATGTCAGGGCAGCTGCAACAAAAGTCATTTTTAGCCAGGCATATTTGGCCTATCACTATCTTCAACAATACAGGAAGATTGATATGGGAGATGGTCCAGGAGAGCTGGTTGTTTTTCAAGGTTCACCTCTTACAAGCTCAAGAATGGTCCATCCCCACATGCAGGACATCAAGCAAAGGTGGCAGGAGGCCCACATGCATGAATGAGGAGCTGTTGACAAAACTTATACATAAAAGGGAAGCACACAAGAGATGGAAACAGGGTCAAGTCACCCCAAAAGTAGTATGGAGATACTGTCTGAAAGTGCAGGTATGCTGTTAAGAAAGCCAGAGCCCACCTGGAGTTCAATCTGGTGAGGGATTCAACTTGTGAAGGGCAAGAAAAAGGGCTTCTGTAGGTGTATCAGCAGCAAAAGGGAGACTAGGGAAAATGTGGGCCTGTTTCTGAATGGGGGAAGGGACTCAGTTAAAACAAGGACATGGAGGAGGGTGAGGAACTCAAAACCTTCTTTGCCTTGGTTTGTACTGGTAAGGCCCATCTTCAGCAATCCCAGGCCCCTGAAACTCATGGGAAAGTCTGGAGTTATTCTCACTGGAGGAGGACCAGTTTAGGGAACATTTAAACTGCACGTATAGAAGTCCACAGGACCTGATGGGAAGCACTCACAAGAGCTGATGGGAGCTTGACGATGTCAATGCAAGGCCACTCTTGATAACCTTTGAAAGTTCATGGTGACTGGGGGAGATTCCTGAAGACTACAAGAGAGCAAATGTCACCCCTGTCTTCAAGGAGGGCAAGGAAGAGAATCTGGGGAAACTATAGGTCAGTGTCACCAGTGGCCAGTGTCACCTCCATCCCTGGGAATGTGGTGAAGCAAATAATCCTGGATACCATTGCCAAACAAGGAAGGACAAGACAAATATACGAAGGACAAGAAGGTGATTGGGAGAAGTCAGCATGTTTTTATGAAGGGGCAATCATGCTTGACCAACCCAAAAGACTTCTGTGATGAGATGACTGCCTTCATGAATGTGAGGAAAGCAGTGGATGTTGTTTATGTCAGCTTTAGCAAGGGGTTCAATACTGGGTCCTGTAATGTCATACACAAACTGATGAAGTATGGGCTAGACATGTGGACAGTGAGGTGGACAGAAAACTGTCTGACTTGCTGAGCTCATGGGCTCTGATCAGTGGCATGGTGCACTCCAGGGGTTGATAATGACTCCAGTAGTGTTTAGCCTCTTCATTAATGATCTGGACAATGGGAAATAGTGCACCATCATCAAGTTTGCAGAGGATACAAAATGGGCAGGAGGGGTTGATGCACCAGCTGGTTGTGCTGCCGTTCAGGGGGGCCTGAGCAGGCTGGAGAAATGGGCAAACAAGAAACTTGGAAGACCAGGCTCAATGAAAGGAAATGCTAAGTCCTACCCCTGGTGAGGAGTCACCCCGTGCACCAGTGAACACTGGGGTTAAACTGTCTGGAAAGCAGCTTTGCAGAGAAGGACCTGAGGGTCCTGTCGGGCAACAAACTGGCCATGAAGCAGCAGTGTGCCATTGTGGCAAAGACAGCCAGCAGCCTCCTAGGCTGCATTAGCAAGACTATTGTCAGCAGGTCAAGGGAATTGATCCTTCCCATTTGCTCAGCCCTGGTGAGACACAGCTGGGGTGCTGTGTCCAGGTCTGGGATCCTTAGTACAAGAGAGACATAGACATACTGGAGTGAGCCCAGCAAAGGACCGTAAAGATTATGAATAGATCAGAGCACCTGACATACGAGGAGAGGCTGGAGGAGCTGGGGCTGTTCAGCTTGGAGAAGAGAAAGTTCAGGGAGGATCTTACCAAGGTGTAAATTCCTGATGGGGGACAGTAAAGAAGATGGAGCCAGACTCTGGTGCCTAACAGGACGTGAGGTAGTTGGCACAAACTGAAATACAGGAAATTCCATTTAAACTTTTTTTTTTTTTTTTTTTTTAACTTTAAGAGTGATTAAACACTGGAAGAGGTTGCATTGAGAGTTTGTGGAGTCTCTGCCCTAGGAAATAGTCTACACTACCTGACTAGCCAAGGTCCTGAGCATCCTGCTCTGGGGGGGGAGGGGTTGGACTAGGTGATCTTCAGGGGTCCTTTCCAACCTCAACAATTCTGTGGTTCCATAATACGAAGATGAAGTAGGTTGTTGAAATAATTCCCTGAAGAGCTTTACCTATGCTCTCAAAGACATAGTACGAAATAGGTCTTTTTTTTTCCAGGTTATCTGAGTATTGTTTGATTTGTTTCAAGGATCATGTGCATTAATATTTTATAAATCTTAGAAGCGGTGTAGCATGGGTTATTGAATGTTATGGTGAGAGAGACAGCATCTCTTGTCAATCACAGTTGTTTCAGGTCTCATGTGTGCCATTCCTCAGCTGCATATTAAAAACTGAAAGTCATGAAAATTCTGCTTGCATTCAGTTTTGCGAATAAGCTGAATTTATGAGGTGATACTTCTTCAGGTTGATACTATGTAATTAATACATTTTGTGGAATAAGGGTGTTTTGTGTTGATCTTGTAATTAGGATTGTGTCAAGTAGAAGATGTGGATCTGGTTTGTGTAGGGGCAGGTATTCCTTATCTGGAGCTCCGAGGACTGTTATGTTGGAGGAGAAGGAGGAAAATGATCAGAACATGTTGTCAGCAAGGGATATAATATAATTGATGAAATTTGGTCTTCAGTTGAAAGAGCATAGGGATATAGCTAATCAGAGATGGAGCACCACAGGCTTTGGGCAATCTTGTCTTCTTGCTTTCCTACGTTCCAGGTCTCCAGCATGTCAAAGGAATTGACAGTTGCTAGCAATTCACTTTAAAATCAATTTCAAGCAATAAATAATTTAAACTTGCAGTGAGACACTCCACTTGAATCTGTTGATTTTTGGTTTTGCCCTGTTTTTTAAGAAAACCGTCTATTTGACCATGATGAGTACTATCTTGAATTCCTTCCAGATTATAGCAATTTACTTTAATTTGCATATCTTTAGTACCTTTAAGAAAAAGACTCTTTTAGAAGAATCTTAGCAAAGCTTTCTTATGTTAAACGGAACTACTTTCACAAATGAGCAAGCTGAGACAAATTGATTAGATGACTACATCAACAAGAAACAAACAAACAAAAACCCCAGAACCCTTTTTTATGATTATTTTACTAATACAAACTAGAAGTGTATGCATAGGGTCAGTATGAAAGGGTTAAGATAATGCTAGGTCTTTGTAAATTAGCTCTTTGGGGTCTCTGTTCTTTTTGTAAATGTTTATTTGGGTCTCTCATACATTAACAAGTTTGACTGTTGTTCAAAGATGCCATTCAAAGTGTATGACAGCCATCTTCACGTTTGATAGAAATTTCTGTCAGCTGCTGTCAGTTTCTGTGGTTCCAAGTGAAGCTTTGGTAATCCAAACTTTAACCTAGAGTGGAGTGCAGGTCTCCCACGTGATGGCACATTATGCTGTTGTCAAGTGATCTACTGGACTGAACAGATTTTTATTTTTTTTTTTTTTTTAAATTTGCCTGGAAGCCAAGATAAATTGGCTTCACATCAAAGAGTGATCTTTTCAGCAATGTACAGGAATAGAATTGTCAGGCAGCAAATGTATAAATGCTGTGAGAACGGACTGTCTTATGTTCATAAAGATTATTACCAATATAGTATCATTAAATGTGGAAATCTACCTAAATGTTTTTTTTCTTTTGCTGCAGAACTTTGTCAAGTGTGAAAATGAGCTCCTATAATATGAAAAAGTCTGCTTTTTCTTTCAGCTTTTGCTGTAAGTGTAGTTCCTGACGGTGCAGAAGATGAGACTGAACTACCAGTGCTGCAGGTAATAAATTTTAATTGCCAGAGCAGGAACATTTTACAGACATTATAAAATCATCTAGAAGAGACCAGAGCAGAAAGCCTAACATCTGTGACTGATTATTTTGATCATTGACTTCAGTGGTACTAAATGTCATATGATGTCTTTCTGTTTTGTGTGGCATATGAGAGACCTTTAATGAGACACAAGTTGCATGTAACACTTCTACTATTACTGGGATCTTTATTTATCCTATAGCTTCTTAGAATTATTAGAATAAACTTAGCACTTCTGATTTCTTTCTTACGCTGGATTTCTGACTTATGTTGATATTTGTACTAAGAGAATTAGGTTTTTGGGGTTTTGTTGTGGAACAAAATTATAATTAAGAAAACTATTTTCTTTTTTATAGTATCAGCTGAAAAGTGCATTAGAAACTTATAGTAAAAAAACCTTGGCATAGCTTCTGCAAGTTGATAGTGTTTTTGCTGTTGAGAATAGTTTTTGAGTGTATGACCTCTATTAGTTCAGAGGCAGGTTTTCCTTTCTTCTTGGTTTTGTTAAATATATAATAAATTCAGAGGGAAATGGCTGCCTCTGCTAAATTAACATTATTACATATCACTACCTAAGTTGCAGCTCAAGTGAAGCTTGCGTATGAAATTTCTAATTAACAGATTAGAAGAACTAATGGTCAGAGCTAGCCCTAGGTTAAACAGCATAATGGGTATTAGATGTTTATGCATTTATGTCCTTTAACAGACTTCTGTCTACCGATTTTTTTATATGTATGTATTTGTAACAGATATTTGTGTATGTATAAAACAGATTTAAGGGAGGAAAAGGAAATAAGAGTACTGGAATCTGTAACTGCCGTTTAGATCTAGAGATCTCACATCAAATACAAGAGAAGTATGGTCAAAAACATGTTTCTAATTAATTTTTGGTTTTGATGATGATTGCTGTAACTACAGTAATTTTCATAAATGAAAAAGATCCCTGTTGCAAACTGCTGATCTGCTGCAGTGTATCTGGGAGACTAGGTAGTGCATTCTGTTTTCATTACTTACAAGTTGCTGTTTGTCAAATTGCGTTACTGTCTCAATCCAGCTGTTTAATGTTATCATTCTTATACAGGATGTAATTTGTGAAAGCTTTCCTACTGTTTTAGAGTTTTGAAAGCTTCCCTCGGTTGAAATCAGAGGTGCCTCCTATAACTCTTCAGCCCAAAATCCTTTTTTTTCCCCTCCCTTTTTTTTATGCTAACAGAAATGTAATGGGCAACAATTGTTTAGTTTTGTGTTTTGATAGAGGCAACTGTAAAATATGGCTTGTTCATTACACTGTGTACCACAAAACACCTATCTTTTTGTTTGCATAGAACATTAATCTTCCCAAGTTGTCTATGATATAGGTTAACTTAGAATGTGGTGTATATTACGCTGTAAGATGGCAGTACTGCGTATAGTCATCAAAATAACTTAGTCTTATAAAATTTTTTTTAAACTTTATTGACCCATTCAGCAAAAAAAGGGTCATAATCATGGAGTCAATGCAGTCATTCTTGAAAAGGTTTTACAGATGGCTACCAAGGAAGTTGGAGCTTATGCATTTCAGTGTAGAAGTCAGACCTGGACAGAGGGAGAGATCATCTGATGCAAATAGGACTAAAAAGATACGATATTTTAAAAAAATGGGGGGGAGGAATATGTTTATAAATAGGAAATAAGTCACAACGATAGAAAAACTATGTACGAGGTTATTACTGAGGAGTGCCTTGTATGGCATTTCTAGCTGAAGGTCTTAAAATACTTGAACCAAGATAAGTCTTATGCAATTAGTAAAGATGATCCTGATTTTACATGTGGAGCAACCAAAGCACTGAGGTGCTGTTACCAGGGAGAAATGGTGCAATAAATGAAGGCTCTATATTCCTTCCTACAATTTTTGTAGGAAGCTCAGAGCCGTTTCTCCAGTCCTCTCTCTGCCAGTCAGCAGTTTTTAAACACCTTTCCACTCAGCCTCTGTTATTGAGAAGGAATTGAGTATGCTTCTAAGATAGTTTTATGTGTGTGTCCTGGTTTCCTGGTTAATGATGCAAACGCAATGTTACTGTTGGCTGTTCCTCAGCATTCTGAGATACCTGAGTAAATCCCAATGAAGTCATATTATGTACAACAACCTTTTCATATTTATTTGTCTTTATATAAATTGCTTTTGAGTCTTTCTTTAAGAATTATGCTTGGATAGATGCTTGATAGTGGATCAAATGACTAAGAGGGTGTTGGGGTTTTTTTACACACTAAACAGGTGTGTTTTTATTATGAAGTTCCATATTCCAAACTTTGTACTCGGGAGATACATACTGAAAAAAACAAAGCCATTGTTAGTATTAACTTAAAAGAGCTCTGGTATAAATTGAGTCATGGAAAAGCATGCTTTTTTTTTTTTTTTTTTCCTTTTTATTCTTTCACTGTATTGTCTCAGTAATAGCATACAAATGTAGAATATCTGTTTCAATTCTTGATGATGAAAGACTTTTGACTTCAGTTTTTTTATTAATTCTTGAGTTAAAACCTCTATGTATGCATTTGCAATCTGATGAATGTTTTGATTCTGTGTCTCTCTAGAAATATTTGAGGTTTTGTGTGTATCCTTGTTTCTATTTTTCTTTTTTCTTCTAGAAGTCTGCAAAAAGTGGAACAATTAGTAAAATAAGCAGAGGTAAGTACTGTGTAGTCTGTTTTTGTTTCACTTGTGGTTGTCTTTTTAGAATAAATAAAATAGTTAAGCTTTGGAAAGTGACTGTGTGAACAGTGCCTAAATGCTCAACAGCATTTTTAGTTAATTGCCAATTCCCAAATACTTTGTATTTTTTTTCTTTGCTGATGTAGTCTCTTCAAAAAGAAGCTTCTCAATCTTTGCAATTCTTGTAGTTAAGTGTTTTTCCGAAAATGAGCACTTGCACTATGAAACTGATGCATTGCTTTTTGTAGTACACAGCATGTTAAAATAAATTTTCATGATACTTAAGAGCTGTTCTGGTAAAAAATTAACATGCAACTGAATTTTACCGTTCTGCTAGGCTCTCATAGTAATTAGGGTAATTATAAATGCTGTGTAACAACTTGTAATAACTTTGTAATATGCAGATTTAGGTATTTAAGAAACATGTTAAACATTAATAGGTTACTGAGTAGTGAAATACATTTTTACTGGACATGTGAGAGAAATTATGAGAATAAGAATTCTGCAAGCTTCTGCCTTTTCTGAAAACAAGTCTGAATCCTTCCAGCAAAAAAATTCCAGACCTGAGATAAAGACTTGCAATCTCTGCACTGTAACCTAGTGCTGCCTCTGCTACACTATAGCAGTTCAATTCTTGAAGTAACTTGGACTGTTATGGCACTTCTCACTCTTCTAAACCCTGAGCACTTGGGTCTGCTTGTTCTAAAAAGAGCCAGCTTGACCATGTCTCTGTTGCAGCAGTTTCTGAGTAGTTGTGAGTTCATTCTGACATCAAAGCTGAACATGGGGAAGACTTAACATGCTTTTAGTGGAGTTGCGAACCAGAACTCTGGATTTTGTTTGTTTGTTGGGTTTTTTGGACTTGGTTGGAAGCTCTGTCCCTAGTACAGGTAACCACTTTTGTGGAAAATAATTAAGTCTATTGTCCCTGTCCCATTAATCTTGCGTTTTACCATTGCAAGGTCAGGACCTTTCTATAGAAGCTTTATTACTCTGTTTCCCTGTTCACCCATCCTTATCTGGTGTCAGAGAACGTCCATTTCCTCTTTGTGTTCTTTCATCTCTTTCTGTGGAATCTCATAGCTGCTTTTATCACTCCCAGCAGACCTGGTCTGTCTCACTTCATAAAACACTCAGGAAGGCATTGACAAACTCTTTTTTTTGTTTGTTTTCGTAAGTTTTAATATAATCTCATTACTTAGGAAAGCTATATTTAGGAATGTTTCAATGGTGCATTAGTGGTGTAGCTACCATCTGTCATCTATTGTTTGTTTCAGTGGGAGAACACTTTAAAGCAGACAAACAAAAGTATTTTATGCAGCAGGTAACAAAATTCAGAAACTTGCTGCCACAGGAGGTAGTGGAAGCAGACCATACCAGAAGTTTCAAGAGGGGACAAGTCCGTAAATGTATGGTAAGATAAATAGGCAGCAATTTATCTTCTGGCATTTCCTAATACAATAGTTATGGATGCTGTGAGAGTATGAGGAGCACTGGAGAAAGTGAAGGTCTTGTGGTGTCCCTAAATAGTGTTTCCTATTGTTAATGTTAAAGACAACATATTGGACTAGATGGACCATTGGTCTGACGTAATATATCATTTCTTGTGTTCTTTATCTTAAGAAATAATTTTTTTAAAAAATCTCTTTTAGCCCATTTCTGTGGGTAAACTCAAGGAAGGACTTGAAACAGAAAATGAAGGTTTTGATGGTTCTTAGTTCCTGTGATGTTTTTCATTCTTCTTTTTGAAACTCTTATACAAGAAAATTCTTTCTCCTTTACAAATAAGCTGTACCTTTGTAAGAAGGAAGCAGAGTTACCATCTGTTGTTCTACTTTCAGAGTTTTAAGGGATCTTTTTAAGTGTCCTTAGCCAAAGAGACAGATATCAACATCTTTATATCTGTCGTGGTTTAACCAGGACAATATCCTAGTCACTGGGAAGACAAGTGTAATATAGAGAAGACTGAACTTCATGTTCTCCTGGTCACTCTGTCTACCCAGCATGCAATGTAGCTTTCTGGATTGGCCGGTGTGCAAAGTTTCATGTGTGAGTATGTTATAGTCCAGCCAAAAGACCAGTGACGTGACTTACCAATGTTGGGTCATCATTGCCATGCCACAAAAAAAGTCTTGCCCTTCACATGGATGTATAGGCACCGTATTGGTGGTGTATTTGTCCCCAAATGGTAGGGCATATTGCTGACCAACAGCATTTTCAACCTTTAGAATATTTGAATAACAAAAGCAAATCTTTTGTTGAAGTCAGGCACTGGCTATTTCAGGCTAGTGTACAATGATTTCTCCTTCTTTGGAAACTCAAGGAAGCATTGAGCTTGGGAGCGTGAGTTCTCTAGATTCCTTCTGCAGTCTGTGGAAAGAGAGGGGCACTTCCAGAGGGTGACTGAGATCCAAGATAGGTTGAGTCATTCTCTCTGGAGATACTCCTCTCACCATAAGAGTATCTACTAGCTTTTGGCTGCAGGGTGAGAGGGTATTTGGTTTGGTTTTTTTCTGTTTTCTTTTTTTTTTTTTTCTCCATGTCTATGTTAAATGAGAGAAGAGTGAGGCTTGAGGCTTTTTTTCTTGAATTTGAGTCTTGCAAATATGGTTATGTTATACTTCCTCTGATCTGCCAATACCTGCAATATTCTGAAAGGATCAAAATTTTTTTTTGTAGTTACATCCTTTTAATATCCTGCCTGGCCTAGTTCTGCATTTTATCTAGGCTCTCTAGGAATTAGTGAGGGAAGTTTGGGTGGAACACTGAGAACAACATGCAAGGCTGAAATAAGTTTTTTCTTTAGTATCAGAGCAAATGAGTAGGTGATTAATTTTTTTTTTTTTTTGGTTAAGTAAGTGTTAAGATGCATCCTGAGTTCTGAAGTGATAAGCAACATGCTTTGTGTATTACAAAACTATGAAAGGCTGTGCAGTTTGAGCACAACTGGATACTGTTATTTCTCATGTCAAGAAGTAAACAAGTGCACTAAAAACGTGGTGTGTTTGGAATTTATTTTAAAGGGGTTTTCTGGGTGTTACTGAGGCAAGTGGTTTAGTAAAATTAAGGAAATGGAAATATTGGAAATACTCAAATTGTGTTGAGAGAGAGTGTTTGAAGTTAGGATGGCTTTCAGTTCTGCTGCAGGCCATAAACAGATAATGAGTCATGACAATGCTTATTGCATATATGATAAATAAATAAGCATGCACACGCAGATAAGACTGTGTGTCTCTATCTGTCTCTCTCTCTCTATATACACACTGCCTTTAATCCAGAACAATCCCAGTGACTTTTGTGTAAACACATTTACAAATTATGGTTCTTAGAGTGAGAAAACTTTTAACTGTGGAAACTTTATACTAGGCTACAGTAATTTAATTTGCTCAAAATATAAGAACTAAAAGGTCCTGATGTGGAGTTTCAGGTTGATTTTAGAGTTGGCATAAAAGGGGGAGAAGGCCTATAGAATATGCAAGTGGCCTAATTTTTTTAAAGCCAATTCAGAAGCTGAGTTTTCTGACCAACACAGTAAAGTCTCCGGTTTGTGAGTCACCGGTGCTTCTGCAGTTCAGTTTTTGTCTGACTAAATAATGAGACATTTTGTACTTTCTCACTGGAGTGAAAACCTTGTTTTCACTGTATAAATATTCCATTTAATTTCAAACAAATGAATTTATTTCCGTCATTTCTTAGGAAAGAAAAACCCAAAGGATAGAGAAGCTATATTTAATCACCATTGACAGAGCTGTGAAGATGTCAGTGGCATTCTTTTACTTATTAGGTGCCAGTGGTTAGTCTGCATCCTGGTTGTTTTAAAGTCATAATTGTAATTTTTGCCGAAATGGTTTGGACTATGTCATACATACTTCAGGAAGTATATAAATCATCATGGAATTCTGTCTTTTCTGTTGATGCCTGGTTTACCTTTATATTGATGTGTTTAAACATTCAGCGGGTCAGAGGTGTGGTTCTGGATGCCCACTGTTTCAGGAGGGTTAAGTAATTAGGAAGCTCAGGAGCCATTTTCACTCTTCTCCATTTCTAGAACAACAGGAGAGAATGGGGAAGACTCACCTCAGAATATACCTGCAGCCTGGCAGTTAAGACTCACTTGGAATGCCCAAACTGCCTCACAGATGAGAATTTGGGTTTCTTGTATCCTGGGTGAATGCTTTTACCTCTGGCTAGCAGAGGAAGGCTAGCAGGCATCGTCATCTTATGTTCTTCTAGGAGCTTTTTTACTCTGTTTTTGGAGGGGGCTGAAATGTTTCTTTTAAATTTTTCAGTAGCTTTGAGTTGACTAAAACAGCGTTTTGTGGTTAATAAAGTTTGAAAAAAAAATAGTTAATTCGTGCTTGTTGTTATACTGCAATTCTTATCTTCCAAATAGCAGTATTTCCTCATTGCCATCTTTTAAACTGATTTAGTGATAATTCCTAAGGAGATGTATTTTGTATAGGCCCATTGTATACTTGCTAAACCACACATTACTGTTTATGGCTTGTTAAAAGTTTAAGTGTGCATTCTGTTTAGCAATGACACGCGGTTGTGATAAGACTTGGGAAGGTTGTGATAAGACTCGGAAGTTTCAGCATTCCCATTTCCCAATTTTTGTTTTTTCATATATATTTTTTTTCTGTGAACTTGCAGTATCTTTCCAATCAGTGAGCATTTAAGATTGTTAAAGTTATTTTCCAGATATGGAAATGTCTTAGCAAAATAAAAGAGAAAAGAAGACACAAGATAAAGAAAGTATATCAGTAGCTCTCTTACATATTAATCTTCCAAAAGACTCCATTCTCTGTCATGCTTGGTTGACTTGTCTCAACTTGAGAAACAATTTAGGTGTTTAAAATTATATATACTTTCTGTCAAAAGTTTAATACACTGAATATTTCTTTTTATGAACTATTTTAAAGTGGCTATAGCAGAGGAAACTATTGCCATTGGATTAAAGCAGTAATGCCGAAGTAGTTATTAGATTACTCTTAGAAAGTATTCTATTGTGGGATATCACAGCTGTTGTTAAATGTACCGTAAGTGAAACACTGTAATTCAGATGCTTGCATATCTGTAAATGTACTGATACTAAAACAGTAATTATATAAAACAATATAGTTTTTGCTTTTAATCTCTGGGGATATTTTCAGTGTTGTGCATGTAGATTTCGCCCTTTGACTCTCACTAGCATCACTGCAGTGTAATTTGAATTTTTGCGCTAATTTTAATTTTTGCACAGGAAATCTAGCAAATTCCTTCCTAGATAGCAAATAGCTGCTATTCAGATATTTTTATTGTGCATGTTTTTTTTTAAGCAGTTTGTTGGGTGGGTTAGAGCATGAAGGAATGCTGCATGGGAAAAAATGTGAAATCGGAACTGGTACCTATGTCAGTGCTTATGCCATCTGCGCAACTTTATCACCAGAAACCTCACACAATTTGACATTTTCAGAGTTTGTCTTGGTGAATAAGCTAATAATTGAGGGAAAAGCGTATCAGGGAAAAACAGAAAAACATTTAACTGCAGCTTTGAGCTGTCATAGGTCTAAATTAACAAGTAATTGTTCAGAGGAACAAAGGAATGTAATCGCTGGTCCGGTCTTGTACATGGCAATCTTCTCATAATCTTAGCAAAGATATTTGGGGTTAATGCTCTTCTTGTTGCCACTGTTTTTCCTGTGATCCTTCATCATGTGCTCAGTTTTACTCTTTTTGCTTGAGACTACTACTTTCCTTTTTTGGACATTTATTCTCCATCTTTGTTCCACTGTTCTTCACTCATTCTACTCTATTTGCGAAGTTAGCATTTTTAACCTAGAGCTCAAGATCTTGATGTGAAACTAGGATCTTTTAGGTTGACTTGATCTACGATGCAAGAATATACATTTTGAAAATAAATATTGCATGAAGTAAAACTTGAATTTATACTGCAGTGGAATTGCAGATTAAAAGTGTTGAAATACTCTGCTGCCTGATGACAAGGTTCACATGCTTCCTCTGAGGTGCTCTGTCCTTGGGATGTTTATCTTCACACAGACGTTGCTGGTAGTAAAATCTGGCATCTTTCAGTCAGCCGTGGCTCTCTGGATTTTCTCTACTGAACTTTCATCCTGGATTGTCTTCAATTTGACATCTATATCTCATGGAAAATTTGGTTTCAATGGAATACCACTAGCTGTTCTCCTAGAAGTTTTATATCTTTAATTTCTTTGTCAGCTTTTATAATGTTGACTATGATGGTGGTCTTGCAGTTCTGCTTTTCTGACATTTGACTCCTGCATCTTTTTTGTTACCTGTATAGTATTTTGGTGTGCAATTTGTTCCTTCTCCACATTTTTTGACACTCTGTGCAGATCCCATGGGACTTCGTCTTTGATTCCTTTCCGTTTGATACTGTCTTGCCTTGGAGCGATGTCATCTGTAAACGTTAACTCAGCAGCCATTTCTGTGCTGGCTCCTCCTTGGATTAACTAGAATCTGTTATCTCTTATGCCTGATCTGACTGTCACCTTGAGTGACAGAATTTAAGTGGAGTTCTCAATCCCCGCCCACCTTCCCCAGATGTTGTCTACTTATCTCCTTGAACACTCAGCATCACTACTATCTTTTTTATTCCTTAGGCAGCAATTGGTCAGTCACTTACTTGTACCTCTTAAGTCGTTATACCCTGAATTTCCTTGTCTGCACACTTTCTGCATAGTATCTATAAAGTTTAGCCTTTTCTGGCAAACCAAACAGACACTGCAGTATAGTGTCTCCTCATCTTACATGTTGCTACTTAGTGTTATGGTCTTGGGTGGGTTATGCAGCATAGGTCAAATTGCTAAGAATTTTGGAAAGGGCATCTGTTGTCTCCTCTTCCTTTCACCTTCTCATCCTCTGCTGTGTTCTGCTTCTGAACGGGATCAATTCCACCTTGTTTTTCTTAGCTTTCAAAGTGCCGAGAGATTATTCTGTCTACTACCATCAAGAAAATTTGGCTATCTTCAGCTTCTCCATGGTATCAGCCTTAATCACCTACTTGTATTTTTTAATAAGCATTTTTTTCTGTCCATAAATTCTTGCAAAGCTATTTTGTTGTTTTCTCACAGTCTCCTCTCCTGGCGAAAGTTTTTAACTGTGGTGCCTTTAAACACTGTGAGCACACATTTGAGGTGTTGATGGTGTCTTATCAGATAAAAGTAGTACGTTTATTGTTCTCACGTGTCTCTCTCCATCTGATGTTTGTTTCTGGGTAGGGTTTTAAGCTCTTTATTACGGAAGCATCTTTTCCATTTCATGTTGATCCGTTGCCTAGTGAGGGGAGATTCTGGTCTATGACTAACACCTTTTAACTCTGCTAATAAGGAATGCTGGTGTGTTGGAGAAAAAGGAACTTAATGAATGTGGCTACTGTGAACTGCAGGCATAGGTTTCTTCATTGCTGCAGATCTCCTAGTCTTGTCATACTTTTTATATGTTAATCCTTAAAAGGACTGGTTTGGGGTTTTTTTGTCTGTTAAATTATGCCTTTTTATTATTTCATTAAATGTTTGTATAACTAAAGAAATAGCTTGTTGTGTAATAGATTCCACGCCCCACCCCACCCCCTGGGTTCTCAGTAGCTGTGGAGCAAAACTGAAAATAACTTCTTTTGTCTTTAAATCTTCTTATTTTCTGGTTCACAGAATTAAAAGAAATTGTATTTATCATCCAGAGTCAAAGTAATTCTTTTCATTCCAAGAGAGCAGAAGATCTAAAAAGAGATATTTTAAAGCAGGCTGCAGATCTTGGAAAGGTATGTTTAGATAATATAGATTGAACCTTGTTATGTATGTTTTTACTGCATTTTACTAAAAATACAGTTTTCTGTTGTGCCTTTTTTGGATCCATTTTATTAATTATTTTCTGTGTGCTTATAACTATTTTAGTGTGTGTTTGTTGATTGTATGCTGTGATGTATTGCCAAATAATTTTAATTTGAACTACCTACCTTTTTGTGTAATAACTGTTTTTGTTTGGATGGCATTTGATGTAAAAGTGATACCAAGAAAGAGTTGTAGTGCGCCTTTAAGAAAAAGTCAGATGCTTTCTTTACAAAGTGAAAAATATAATCATTTAAGCAATACTTAAAATACTCACCTAAAAATTATTCTATTAGAGCCATTGAAGATGCTGTAAAGTAAATTTTGTCAGAATTTCATTGCACAACTGTAGCATTGTGGCAGTAGAGCAGCAATGTACGTGGACATTAAAATCTTGACAGAGGATTCCCTGCTTCCTACAACAATAATCTTCCACACCTCCCTTGCCTATGTTGGTATTAGCTCCCTCCCTGGTGCAGTACCTTCCCTAACTACTTGTTCCTCTGCCACCCCGCTGCAGACTGAGCACTCTGCCTCTCACCTGCTGGTGAGCCATGCTGGCGTGGGAGCTGCATGTTGTACAGGTCTGGTTTTGACTTAGTGCTCTAATACAAAATTTTACTTGTGAAGCTTTAGCCTAGAGAGAAGAGGGTTTTGATAGACTTACATTGAAAGTTAAGTTTACATAAATGATGCTTTATTTTCTTTGTCTTTAGTAAAAATAACAAAAAAGCAGAGGTATACATCCCTTGATATGAAATAGCTTGCTGTGAGGTTGTTGGACCTATTTTTCAATTTCACGTTCTTTGTTGTAAAGGAAAAAGGAGTCTGATTTAAATTGTCTTATGTATCTTTGCCTTGGAGTGCCTAACTCAGGTTCCTGGACATTTTTAGGCTTCATTTATCCAAGCTTATCAAACCTGCTGTAAGTAAATCCATTCTAAATGCAATTTTTAATCCCTTAATGAAATCAGTCAAGTGAATAGCCTTTGTTCTGCAGAGTTCTGCTCTTTCAGAGTCCTTTTTGGGATTGAGACAAGTGTTCAGATACAATATGTGTGGAGGGGATTATGGTTTCAGTTGTTTAAACCCAGGATTTTAGTTGAGTTCTGAAATTGATGTTGCAGAATGTGAGTGATGAAAAGATCAATAAGTGGAGAAATAAATAAAGATCAGTAAGTGGAATTATAAATAGTTTCAGTGAGGCAGGAATATGGGCATATTTATGGGAGAGGTAAAATATTTTTGTAATCAAAGAGTTGTACCTGTGAGTACTTTTGCCTTGAGTAAACTGAACTGGCTTTTAAAAAACTGTATTGTCTAATTAAGGAAAGATTCCTTTATCGGAATGCTGAAATGGTGATGCTTTTCCAATATTAAGAAGTACCTGTTAGACAGCATTCATGGCATCTTAGAGAAGCAGTGATGGAAATACATTGCACCAAAAATCTCAAACCTGAAATCTGGGAAAGGGGAAAGCCATCAATGTACAGGAAAATATGAGCATAGCCAGCATGTACTTGGCATGTCTTGATTGTTTTTTGTCAACTTGCAATGCCACCATAGGCCACTGCGAGGCGTGACCCAATAATACTAATTATGGAGAAGATGCAGAAAGTCTCTTAAATTAATTCTGCATATGAACATTTGAAGTTCGCATTTTTCATTAAAAAGAATACATATGAAATAATTGCTTTCAGGCCAAGGAAGTTAAATCCTTGTCTTTTAAAAAGACAACTGCTGTATAGAAATGAAGAACTGGATCAACTGAATCATCAGGTTCACTGGCTTGTTGTCGCAGGATGAAATGGTAGATATTTCGTCCATAAGTATTCATTATTTATTATTTTCCTCTGTTTTAAAATGAGAAGTGGAAGCCAGCTGTTAGATTTGTGCTATTTAATGAAACTAGAATATCTGCATTGCTTTAGAATTGATTAAATCACATTCATATTTACTTTGCATTAATCTTTACAAGTAATTTGTCTATTTATTTTCTTTCATTGTGTACTTAAAACATTTTTTTCCATGTGAAACTAATTTGTAATTCTAGTCACCAGTAGATGTCAGTGCTGTGTTCATGCTTAAAAGCATATTCCATAGTGATATACTGAATATTAACCAAAACTCTTAATTTAGAACATAGCAACGAAGAATTTTCCTTAAGATTTTTGCCAATTTTTCACGATTTTCTGAGATTTCTGAGCATTTAAGAAGCTCTGTAAACTAGGCCTTCCTAAGAAACACCAGATAAGAATGATGAAGCTGTCAGAGTATGAAATGATAATATCTGGGACTGTTCCCTTTCTGTCTTTTTAAAAAACTGAAAACCAGATTTACATTTTTGTCTGTTATGTTTACGACTAGAAAACAGGTAAAATACAGTTTTTGAAAAATGAGAGATTTTGTCTAAAATACTTTCTTAGGTGAAGTTAATGCTATTTAATTGCCTGGGATTGTGACATATTTTTGATCAATTTGTTGCTTGAGTAAATACTTGCTTTAGTTAACATCTTCATTACATTTTCATAATATTGTTTCTTTGTCAACCTCCCAATTTCCAGTTTGGCTAACATGAAAATAGGTGACAAATGTTGGGAGCATCTTGTTAGTTGTGTTCTTGTTTATTTAAAACAATTTTGCAAAACCCTGTTTCCTGAAGCACAGCAGGAACAAAAATGATCAGCAGCCCAGTTGGCCTATGCAAGTGGTCTGTGCCTCAGAAGTTCAGTCTCTTTGTTATTTTACAGGATCATACCTACAGAAGGTTCTATTTTTCTGCTTCCAACACAAATTGATTGTAACTCTGTATCCTAGCTGCTGCATCTATAAGGTTGAAAAGCCTCTTGGTGCCTATCTCAGCTTTATTTTATTATGTCATTAGATTCACGGCCACAGTATCTGTTGCCAAAGTGCCAGTTTTTGTTGAGCATGGCATATGTGCTTTAAAAATCTGTTATTTTTAATTGCCTAGGCTGTACTGATGGCAGCGTTGCACTATTTCAATAATATGGAAGGTTTCTTTGTTGAAGTGTTGGATGGGGAAAAAAAAAAGTATAATTAATTTGCCTGAATTTTATGTATATATGTTAAGCCATCACCATATTCCTATCTGAATGATCCGTCCCCAAATTGTTCTGCTTATGTTTTGGCCATCTGTGAGAGACAACTTTCAGGGAATTTGTAGACTGTATCTTTTTTTTTTTTAATTTGCCAGTGGGACATAATGTAAACAACTCTGAAAATAACTCTGAAAATGTGTCTAAGTTTTTCTTGGGATGTAGTAGTTCTTTCCTTATTTTATTCCTTGTTAGATGTACTCCACAAATGACCAGGCATACTTCTTCTCCCTGACCTACAAGAAGTTCTAGGGCTAAAATTTCCCAATGATTCTTGTAGTAGGTCTGAACTGTTCCCTTACTGTAAAGCTCACATGCATATTAATAATGTTGTTATAAAATGTAGTGGAAGGATTGCCTGTTCACTGCAACTGAGCGGGTTTTAAACTGATCTGTGTATTTAGACGAAATATTCATAGACTTAATTTGCTTGAGACCTTTCAAAATTAATACCATAAATGCAGTGCAATCCATAATATATCTGTTGCTTCAACTTTCAGATTACTTGCTCAAATTCTAGATTCTAGTCTGAAAACCCTGTTTCCTCCTCTCCCTCATATAATGGCTTCCCATGCCATGGAAACTGCTTTCCAACTGAGACTGATCAGATGATTCATTTCTGGATCTTGCAGTTTTAACAAGGTTTAACTGATTACATTTAAGTGAAGTCTTGAGCTACATTCTGGCCTGCCCCTCCATCTCCATGTCTACTGCAGTTTGTCTTTTTGGCAAGGTTTTCTACAATGTCAAGGCCAACCCTGTTTTAATTGGAACAGGTATGTTTTATGCGTAATTTTAAATTATTTTGTTTCCCAGTGTTATTAGATCTAGTGGTATTTTGGGGTGGTTTTTTGTAAAATGTTAGTGTGCAATCTGTTTCCTTCCTATCAACAGCTTTCTTTTCTTCTGCAAGGATGTAGTCATGTCAAATAAATCCTGTAGCCTCATGAAATGTGCTTATCGCCTTAGTTTCTAAAATGCTCATTCCTTAAGATGTAAGAGTTTATCTTGCCAGTCAGTGGACAGTTTTTGTTGCCTTTATTTATGAAAAACAAGGCTCTTTGGCACACCTTCTCCATTAGCTTTCTGTTGTTTTTCCCTTTTGTAGAACAAAGATCAGATGCCAGTCTATATGAAAGATGTTGGGGAAGATACTGTCATGTCATCTGTGATGCTAATCTTGTATGCCACTCTACTTGGCTCAGGTCCTACTGGTCTTTGATCAGCAGGACTCTTTCCACAGCAAAATGATGAATCTGGCACATGACTGGCGATAGACTGTGTGAAGGTATCTTGCTGAGATGACAAGTCCCGCAATTCTCTGTGGTGAGGGCAGAGATGATGATGGGGTATCTGGAGCATCTGGCACTCTTACTTACTCAAAGAAGTGAAGTCCCTTCAGGGGTTCCCTCACGGGCTCAAAAAATCAGAGTAATTAGGGAACATGGTACTGCAGCAAAAGAGAGGGAGGAAGAAGTTCCAGCCTTTATCAGGGGCCTCCTGAAACCATGCAAATCCTTGTCCAAAAGTTTTGAGTATCATAGTAGCCAGTATGTGTTGCTCTTGTGATGCTTTTTCTGTCTGTGTTGCTTGAGTCGGATGATAGTACCAGTAACTACTAAAATCCCTGGATCATCTCTGGTTTATGAATAGGAAATTCTGGAATCAAGATTTCTTTGTCCTTTTCTCCACCCACCCGTCCCCCCCATCAATATTTTCCATTTAGAGAATGAACAGCTAAATATTGCCATCCTAGTTGAATTTTCTCCTGAGCTTTCATCCTTGCACCATGCATAATTTGGATTTTCTTGTTTAAAAAACAAAACAATTTAATGGATGAATTTAGTATTTTGCACTTGCCCTCATTTTTAGATTCCCCTATAAAATTTAGTTTTATCCAACCTTTTTTCCCTCCCCTTTTGCTTCTGTTTTGCCTGACTTCTATTTGTAACCAAAACTTTCATATTTATACTTATCTTCCAAATCTGTCCACAAAAGTTCACTTCTACTCTGTGGGTACAGCTTGCAGTTATGGTGAGTTGGCCTTGGCTGGGTGCCAGGTGCCCACCAAAGCTGCTCTGTCACTCCCCTCCTCAACTGGACAGGGGAGAGAAAATGTAATGAAAAGCTCAAAAAGGGTCAAAAAAAGGACAGGGAGAGATTGCTCACTAGTTACCGTCATGGGCAAACCAGACTCGACTTGGGGAAATTAGCTTAATTTATTACCAATCAAATCAGAGTAGGATAATGACAAATAAAAACTAAATCATAAAACACCTTCCGCCTCACGCCTCCCTTCTTCCCAAGCTCAACTTCATTCCCGATTTTCTCTACCTACTCCCTGCAAGTGGCACAGGAGGACAGGGAATGGGGGTTGGGGTCAGTTCATCACACGCTGTCTCTGCCGCTCCTTCCTCCTCAGGGAGGGACTTCTCATACTCTGCCCCTGCTCCAGCCTGGGGTCCCTCCCACAGCAGACAGTCCTCCATGAACTGCTCCAGCATGGGTCCATCCCTTCCACAGGGTGCAGTCCCTCAGGAGCAGACTGCTCCAGCGTGGGTCCCCCACGGGGTCACCAGCCCTGCCAGCAAACCTGCTCCAGCCTGGGCTCCTCTCTCCACAGGGCCACAGGTCCTGCCAGGAGCCTGCTCCAGCGCGGGCTTTCCATGGGGTCACAGCCTCCTTTGGGCACCCCCCTGCTCCGGTGTGGGGTCCTCCCTGGGCTGCAGGTGGAGATCTGCTCCCCTGTGGGTCTCCCTGGGCTGCAGGAGGACAGCCTGCCCCACCATGGGCTGCACCAGGGGCTGCAGGGGCATCTCTGCTCTGGTGCCTGGAGCACCTCCCGCCCCTCCTTCTGCACTGACCTGGATGTCTCATTCGTCTTTAGCTGCAGTTGCACAGTTCCTGTGCCCCCTCCCCACCCCCACTTCTTAAATATGTTATCCCAGAGGCACTGCCACTGTCGTTGATGGGCTTGGCCTTGGCCAGTGATGGGTCCATCTCAGAGCTGGCTGGCATTGGCTCTGTCGGACGTGGGGGAAGCTTCTGGCAGCTTCTCACAGAAGCCAGCCCTGTAGCCCCCCCCGCTACCAAAACCTTGCCACACAAACCCAATACAGCAGTATAAAAACCTTGTCTCTAATAAGTGTGTGCATTTAAGTTGTTAGTGCATGAAGTTCATATTTCCCCTTCCTTATCCATATTAACACCTGCATTTGTTTGTTTTCAGATTTAGTACTTATTCTGCTTACATACATTGGTCTGGTGTCAGCATGTTCTTGGTCATTTTCTTTCCTGCTGAGTACATATTTTGTCTTCATAATGCTTAATTTCTTTACGGATTTGCATTTTAAAATGTAGCTGCTCATTTTGGGGCCTCAGTTTCAGGGTGCTCATCTTCTGAAATGCTTCCAAACTCTAAACTGTTGAAGGGTGAGGTACCTCCAAGTTCTGAAAATGAAACCTTTTGAAAGTGTTTCAGGACAGGTGTACAAAATCGCTATTTAGTTTAGAAAAGGTATTTCAGAGTTGTCTTGAATCTTTTTCTCTTCAAGGTCATCTTGCAGGATGTCACAAATTTGACTGATTTCTCATTTATCTCTGCTTTCCTCCAGCTGTTCTCTTGGCTTTTTGTTTTAATTGTTTGAGCTCTGACTTTCCAATATGCCTTTGCTTCTCATTCTGCAAAGGTACCAGAATCCTTCTGACAATTACTAGGCTTTATTATCAGCAAAATCGATCTCTAGCCCATTAACTATTTTGTGCTTGAAACTGTAAAACTTACCTACACTGTCATGCTAGGAGATGAATGTAGTCATCTTCCCATAGCAGGTATTCAGTAGATTTGAAAGAATTTGTAGAAGTTGGATAATACTGCACTAATGAGATCTTTTAACAGTTTTAACAGCGACATATAGGCTCCTCTCAGCCTTGCCTTTACACATCTTACATTGGTTTTATATAGCTGCTTTTCCCAGTCAAATATGTGATAACTGCATTGGCTTCTGTATGCAGAAAATTGGACCTGTCACCCACCTTACAGAGATGATGTCTCATGTCAGGACAAAAAATATACCTGAAATTGGCAAGTTTAAAGTGCTTTAGGCAAAGGTGCCTCACAGCCTCTTCTGCAGCAATCTCTGCATCCGTCATAGGATTTGAATGAAACCATTCTGCTAAGGTATATATTAGTAAAGAATGAATAAGAGATTGATCTAAAGTTTCCTCTGCCACTGTGACTCCTGTCTGCTGTGTTGAAATTGCTCAGTCATCTTTGAATAGAGTGCCATTTTTGCTGCTCTTGGGTATATGTGAGACTAGAATTACTAAATCATGAAAATTAACCCTTAAAATCAGTACTTGTTAACAGTATTCTTTGTTTCTTGTAAGTTCTCCTGAGCATCTGTACTAGTGCTTGAAATACAGTTACCCGATATCTCACCTTGTGGAAGCTTATTTCTGTTCTTATGTTCCTTCTCTTCTTCCTTTCTTCTTCCTAAGTTAGAAAATGTATTTTAGGTTTACTTGGTAAGAGACTGTTGTGGGGAAGGGGCCTGCTGCCCCATGTATCACATGCTCCAGACTTACTTGTCTAAAAATGGAAATACTTAAAACCTTCTGTGAGGCTAAGAAGTACAGTAGGTATTGAAATAGAAAGTTCAAGGTTAGTGAGCTTATATTGTTTCCATACACTAAAAGGAGAGAAAAGCAGAAGACAGAAGTAAACCATCGTCCGTTTGTGTGTTTGACACATGGAATTTGCAAACCAATGTTAGAATAGACCTTATAGATTTTGAAGGGACAGTTTGGTAATAATAAAAGAATCAACAGAACCCCATAAATATTAATTTCATTTTTTGAAGTGTTTTTATGTGTTCTGATTGAGAATGGATTTTAGTATTGTGGCTGATAATCTTAGTGCGTGAGTTTTTACTTAAAAGCAAAATCTGTATTAAATAGCCATTCTAAATAAAGGATCTTTTTCAGATCACTTTGCAACATAATTACTATGGTTCACCATTAATACTTACTTTCATGCATAATAGCTGTGTACTGTATGTCACATGTCTGTCTTCTGTATGATTGCTTATATTTAGAATTCTTGAAAATTGTGAGCTGTGGAGACAGTATTCCTCACTGCTTTTTTTCCACACAAGTGATAAGCAAACAAATGGCACTTTAGTGCAATTTACTATTGTCATTCTAGGCTACTGTCTCATTATATGCATCTCTGCTAGCATTTGTTATAATAAACACTCAAATCTTTTCCAGATTTTTCCACTCTTTTTTTTGTCTTGATACAAAATAAGACTTACTTTGGGATGTTGGTGATCATTAACTCTCAAAAGGACAAAACACAGAAGATAGGCGATATCTAGGGGGAAGATGGGGGATTCTAGGGGAGGAAAAAGAAAATGCAGAATAAATTGGTGAGAACTCATACTGATGAATTTTCTTCCTCCAAAGGTACATGTTTTAATTAACAAGTTCAAATACTTGTCTTGGTTTTAAAAAATCAGACTGCTGCTTAAACTAAATATTAGACTGACTTAAAATCCATGTCATTATTTTATTATTATTTTATGAAATCCCGGTTAACTGAAAGTATAGGAGAAGTGCCATACTCGCTTGGCACATCTGGACTAATATTTAGACTATTTCTACATTTGCAGGTAGTTTGGTGCAATAGGAACAAGTGCAAGGAGCAATGCAGTTGTTTCTGAGGAGCTTGCACTGGTGTTCCACTACATTTCAAAGGGTTTTTACTTTGGACTAGTTCTGATTTGGTTCTGTGAAGTGGAGGTGTCCATTAGCAGTTGAAGCACATCTTCTGGTTTAGTTTAATCCCAAAGGAATACAGTTTGTGCACCCTGTGACGCAAGACAGTGCAGTGAGTAGGACAAAATGCACAAAAATGGACTAACCTAGACTGGATATATGATGCAGTGTTAGGATGCAGTAGGAGATGCTTTTGGTCTAGGTCTCAGTCTTGCAATATAGTTTGAACTTTATTTAGCAAATATGTCTTTTTTTTTCTAGGTAATAAGATTTATGATAATAATTTGAAAACAGTAACTCTGAATGTTATTCACATCTCAGTAATTACAAGTATGAAATTAGTTTTTATATTGTTCGGTTTGAAAAGTCAGGACTTGACAGCTCTGTCAACAAGCACTAATCGAAGACTCCAGACTTAATTTTGATCTTTGAAACATGTAGCCCAGTCTAGATTAAAAGAGATTAAGTTAGAAGTATTTCCTTTTTGGTTAAGGTGGGCGGGGGCATAATTCATTATAGATAGACATATATTTTGAATTTTATTTTTTTTAATTGAGTAGTTTCCTGAGTCTTCTCATGTGCTGGTCATCTTAGTTATGATCTTTTCAAGTTTTCATCTATAAGATTGGAGGCAATTGTATTGATGTCAACACGTTTTCTGCTCCTTATCACGGTAAACATAGGCACACTTACAAATTCTTTGCATGACAGGTTTTCAGTTTGCTGCAGGACAATTGTTTGCACTAGTAGTTGAGGAAAATCTGGTGGTGTCACATCAACATAACATAAACCAAATTAACACTGATTACTACCAACCACAAGTGAATTACTTTTGGATCACAAAAACCTTACTGGACCTTTTACTGATTTTTTATTTTTTTTAATTTTTTTTTTTTTTTAATTGTGGGAACTCTAGGCAGCATGTTAGCAATTGGCAACATTATGCATGCTGAAATGTACTCTGACTGTTGCTGAAGAACAGCCTGGTAAAACAGAAAAATCAGTGTCTGCCAGCATCTTTCCCACATGAGAAAGTTACATCAATAATTACAGGTTTTTGAGACGGAAATATATTGTAGTAGAAGGTTTTCTTTTTGGTGATGAAATAGTTTATTGCATAAGGATTAATATTCCAGCTAACTGCCTAAGAAGTCCCTTCAGATATAAATACTTATTGTAGCTATTTTCCCAGGCAGTGAGTTATTGGATCTAGCAAGCAAGCACTCAGGAGTCAGTGCTTTGATTATACATTCAAGTATCTTTTCTGGCAGCTAAGTTGTGTTTGGAGGATTTCAATATAATGTACAGTAGGAAAATGAATAAAATTACTTTCTCTTCATTAAAACTCTTCCTTTTTTTTTGCCTCTTATCTGAAGCTATAGTCAGGAACACTTCAAATCACTTTCTTAAGTTGCAGTTATTACCTCCATATGATTGGGTAAATGCTTCCATCTTTTCTTTAATGTAAGATCATTTGACAACAGACTTATACACAGCATCTCGCTCTTGATTTATGAAAGCAGGGTACTGCTGTGGCCTTTCCCTGAACTCTTTGAAACAGCACATAAAGAACTGAGTTTTCATAATATATTTTTAAAATGATAACCAGGCATCTGAGAGTAGAACAGAAGTAGAGTTTTTCTCTAGTGGAAAATAGTAGATTATACTTTACTACTTCAGGCTTCCTGAGGAGCAAAAGACGACAAAATGTCTATTTGTTGGATATTATGCTTTGTTAGCAACACGGGGTATTTAAAACCTTATTGCAGCCTTTTGATACTTAAAGGCAGTTTATAAGAAAAATGGGGACAGGATTTTTAGCAGGGCCTGTTGTGATAGGACAAGGGGTAATGGTTTAAACTAAAGGAGGGTAGATTCAGACTAGATATAAGGAAGAAATTCTTTACAAT
>BOSO01015134.1:0-22601 GCA_018403395.1 Gorsachius goisagi | reverse complement strand
CTTGTGTTCCAGACCCCTCACCAGTTTTGTGGCTCTCCTCTGGACATGTTCCAGCAATGCAACGTCTTTCTGGTAATGAGGGGATAATATAAGATATAAGAGCATAAGTTGGGAGTTGGACTCGACAATCCTTTTGGGTCCCTTCCAACTCAAGATATTCCATGACGTAAAGGTTTCTGTTCCCAGTCTCTGTCTGCAAGTTTAGTTTATCTCTATTCAGGACAGATGCCAAAATAAACCAAACAGCAAGAGGACAAGTGCAATTTCTATATTGTTTTATTAAGGGCTTTCTGGAGGTGTATCACTATTTTGGTTATGACAGTTTCTGACTTCTCAAATGTAACAATTTATGTGGGAAAAGGGGGGGGGGGGGAAAATAAAAGAAAAAAGAAAACCCAAACCAAGGAGGAGGAGCAAAAATTAGTGGAGAAGATGTGAAGAAGTTAAATTCTTGAGAACAGAAGAGTATCTCTAGAGCAACACCAGTATGTTCTATGCTATCTCTTCTTTCTCATGCATTTTTTTGTGAAAAGAAAATCTTGTTTCAACTGGATTGTTTTGTACTCTGAATTCACTGCCTGGCCACAGATTAGTACTTTCAAGAGACTTCACAAACTGAATTCTTCTGGCCTATTTCTGTCTTGGTGGTATGCACATGTGGTAGTCACATTTCTTATCTAGAGTCACAGCTAACTAACAGAAAGATGTCTAATGGAACTAACTAGTTCTTTGTTTAGAATTTATGACCACTGTGACCTGCAGTAGATGTTCAATCAAAAGATTCATGTAACGTAAGAATTGTTCTGGAAGTGCTGGAGTCATTGGCTGGTTAGTCAAAAATATCTCCAAGCTTGAAAAAGAAAGGGAACTTCTGAAATAGTACTGCTGCTGAGTTGAGTTCTTCCATAGCATCACAGTAGGCAATCGTATTTATTCTTCAAAGTCCTTGATGCTCCAGCTTCCCAGATAATTCTTGTTGAAAACAGATACTGAAAGTTAATCTCTTTGGATTGCAAGAAGTCTAACCTGCATGTATTCCCTGAAATTCAGATGCATTTTTGGTACTACCAGTAAGGTTGTACCTAGATTATAAGCATTCATATTGTTGTTTTGGAATGATTACCATAGGAATCACTGAATTCTCTTAATGTAAAGGCATATGGCTAACACACAGCTTAAACTCTGTGAAATATGTACCTGGTTCACGGAGGAAATCCATACATGTTTCCAGACAGGAGGTGGAGGGAAAAGAAACCCCAAATGATTTTGTACTGTCCGCATAGGTAGCGCCTTATAGTGATGAAGGGGGTATAATTCTTGGTGGAATGATTTGCAAATGCCTGGAGCCAAGTTTAACATTTGTCCTTGTATTCGTAGGTTGGTTGCGTAAAATTCAATTAATTTATATCTCATGCTGTCAAGGCTGTGGGAAAGGTTGCCAAAAATCCTGCATTTTTTCAAACGAGTTACAGGACTTGTGGTGACTTTGGAGGGAGGGGGAAGTTGCCTTACAGTCTGTAGCTGCCTTGTGAGTAAATCAATGAAAACTGACCCCTTACACAGTTTGGGAGTGCTCTAACTGTGCTCATCAGCCCCTGAGGTGTGCGTTCTTTCGGCACAAGTGCTGAACGTGAACATTCGTGTGAAACTGTTGTGAGAGCTTCTTATGAACAGGGGTAATGAAGTGTATATTCAAGCAGCACGAATATGGAAATCAGTGGGGTAGAATGGTTTTCCAGCTTGATTAATAAATGTGGTTTATATTTATTGGTGCTTTTGAATAGTACCACCTCTCATAAGTGGGGAAAACAGTATCTGTGGTAATTAAATACTCTGTTTTTTCTTAATAATTATTCCAATTGCACAGTAGGGAAAAATGCATGTAACATGTCATGTGAAGAGTAATTCTGGTGTGCTGCTGAAGGGTGGAGGACATCTGAGAGCTGTGGAGAGGAAGACTGAAGGGCTTTTTCAGTTCTGAGAGAAAAATTCTATAATCATTCTCTTATAATTTAAAGTAATTATAAGAGAATTATCCCCTTGCACAGTAAATTAATAGTATGTTAGGACTTCTTTAAATGGAAAGCAGTATGTTTTGTCTTCCAAGAACGGATGGGATCCATTCATTTTGAAAACTCTAAATTTCAGATATAAAACCCAATACTGCTAAGCAAACTGAAAGCTATTTTGTGAAAGCATTATTAAGAATGCAGGGTAAATTCTGCTGGTAACATGTTTTTGCTACTGTGAATATCTGTGTTTTTTACAAATCAAATAAGAAATAATGATAGAAAATTACAATGCAATTAAAATTGTGTCTCAAGCAATTTTGTTCATAGTGTGTTTGGATTTTTTAATTACTATTATGTTGAGGCTGAACAAACTTTTCATTGGTAAATTAATTTTACTACAGCATTGGCTGATTTCTTAAATGTACACTTGAAACTTCATAAATATTGCTAAATGCACAAAAAAGCGATTAAAAAAATGTTATTTGGTGGGATATTGTTAGTGTGGAAAGGTTGTGTGTGGAAGGGTTCTTGTCTAATGGATTTTGCAAGGTTTTGGTTTTTTGTTTGGTTTTTTGTGTCAAACTGCTTATCTTGATCTTCTACCAGAGGTCAGCAATGATTCCTAATACTTGATTATTTTATTTCATACCTTTAGTTTCTCAGTTTGAAGTCTTTAGTTACAATTTTTCTTCTTACCTCTGCTTGCTTGGGTATACCTTACCAGATAAAAATACATAAAACAAGGAAATTTGATCATTTCGATACCCGTAAATTACTGGCACCTGTTTCTTTACTATTGCTATGACAACCAAGTTGAGATCTTGACCTAAGATCTCCTAAGACTTGGTCTGATTCTTGAGAAAGTGGCATGAATTTTTTAAGGTGAAATTCTGTAAAAAGTAGAATTTAGTTACTTATATGAATCTGGACCCTGACACAGTGAATATCAATACGAGACATTTATGAGAAGTGATGCAATTATTAGTCAGTAATGGCCCTTACTAATAACAAAGATTCTTCCTTTAAAGAAAAGAGGCGGGGGAGGCAGAAGATGAGGAGAGACGTGAGGGGCTTTTCTCTTGCCCCCCCTCTCCAGTTTGCTTTCAAAAGGCACCCTGTTGCACCTTGAACGTTCGATTCATTTGTCTTTTCACTTTTCTGGGAAACATCTGAATTGATGGGGTTGTGCATAGTGGAGAAATCTCACTTTTTTTTTTTACCCTGCTTGTTTCTTATGCAAGTTGAAGTCTACATAATTTTCTTCTGAAGATGGATCAAATGTGCATGCTCATACTCACTGACCTACTTATGGTGAGGTAGAGAAAACAGGACAGAATTACTGTGGATTCTGCAAGGTGCCTTTTGTAATGCTTTAGCGACAGGATGTTCCTGCTATTCTTGTGTTTCAAGTCTGGAACACTGACAACCGGAGATAAGCAACCAGAATCTGTTTTGTTGAATCCAATAGCTTTTTTTTTTTTTCATTTTCTCATTTTATCTTATTAGCTTAATACAACCTGGCTTGTACGTCAGAAACAAAATTGAAAACCCTTGTGACTATGCCAGGTTGAGTTTTTATGCCAGTAATGATAAAGACTTCAGAATGACCACATTGATTGACTGCATTATCCATTTGGCCAAGAAATCTTTTCTCTGACTATACCTAATAGGAATTATTTATGGAAAGACCATAAGAGATAGGATAGGAGAGTAGTAATGCAAAAACTAGAACATGCCCTCCCTGTTTACAGTAATAATGAGAGGTTGCTGGCTTGGAGTTTTAGTCCAGACTATCATATTTAATAGATAGTGATAGTTCTTTGTGTCATGAATTTGTCAAATTAATTTTAACCCATAGATAATCTTGGAATTTTTTTTTTCCCAGATACGCTTCTTTCCTTTTAAGACATTTCTGGAAGCACTTTGAAAAGGGCTGTATTTAGGGTAATTTTGGGGGCTTGTTTCCTGGTTTCTCTGCTCTTGAAAAATACATTTTGTTAGGGAAGAAGAGGAGATAAATTTCTTAAAAACAGTGTGGGGTAGTAGGATGGAGCAGTAGGAAGGAGTAAGGGATAGAAACTACACCATGAGTAAGATGGAATTTTAACAATTCAGTGCTTTGCCTGTACTGGTCATCTATAGGCTTGTCATGCTAAAGTAACTGCTGGCCAGGATCTCTCATTAAGGAAATGGGAGTCACTTCAGATTACTTTGGAGGACAATCTGAAGATGGCTAATACAAGGCAATGCAAACAATAACAAACACAAGGAAAGCAAAAAACTTTGAATATTCCCTTTTTTCCCCTCCCCTGCCCCATTTCTTCCCTGAAGTGGGTCTTATTAATTTTTTCTTGGGTTTTTTTTTTTCCTCTTCAAAAAACTTTGCCCTATTTTTGGATTAAAATCCTGAAGGCACATCAGATTACCTAAGAGCATGTCTCTAAACTATACAGTGTAGAGTACATAGGTATTGAAGACAGATGACAAAGAACATGGAAAAAAGATATTTAATTGGGACAGTTGCTACATGTGGATGCATTTTAACACTGAGTCAGAGAGGCACAACTGAGTTCTGCAACACCTTAGATAAATGGGTAGCACAATATCATTTTAATACATCTATAATTTTCAGTTAACAGTCTTCAATTAAAAATTAACACATTTAGATTTCTAATAATCCTTGTAGATGTTATGACGCAATTTAGAAAATCTTAACCATTGTTTCTGTCATAAGTCCTAATACTCTTTTCTTAACTAATATAATTGTTAATTAGGTAAACGATACTTTCAAAAAATGTGTTGTCCTTATTTTTAGTCCACACTATTTCTGAATTCAATTTGTCTTTAAAGAAAAATAATCTACTCTTTGTTTCTACTACAAAGTAAAGCATTGCTGTCATTGACTTTTGAAGTTTGGGTATAAGGTTCTAAAGGAACATTTTTTTAAAAAAAACATCTGATTTGAACTCAGGTTAAATAGAACAGGTAGAATATTTCCTTTTCAATTTCTAGAAGCTTTAGTATGTTCATTCTGTCAATGCATATAACCAGGGTGCACAAAAGCATTCACATCAGTTGTATCAGCTGACCTTTGGTCATCATTCCATCTTCTAGCAAAAGCACCAAAAATGGTTTCTTATCTGTGTACGTTAATGCTTTGTCTAATCACATATTGTTATCAGCATTGTACCTGTCCTTCCGTCTCAGTTGCATTTAACTGTTTATACCCATTTGCAGTGTCTTCTTTTAAATTATCTTTGAAGTTTTTCATAGCAGGATTTTATCTTCGTCTGTTTAGTGCAATCCTTATGAAAGTGAAAATACTGTCAGATTTTGAGCTCATGGGTGTAGTGAAATTCCAGTAGCTGACATTTTTCCTTCTTAAACAACCTTAAAAGTTGGAAAAAAAAAAAAGAGTTTAAAGTATTTAATAGTGTAGCTTTCAACCCAATAGCCACATTGCTTACGTTATAGCCTAGTCTCTGTATATAATATATACTCTCACCTATATAAACTATATCAATTAATTTTATTTCTTACAATAGTAATCTAGATATCCTACATGGTCTTTGGCGAAATATCTCAGTAAAACAGGTGGTGATTTTTCTAGAAGGTGCTTTTGTAGGACCTGCCCTTCATCTAGTGACAAAGACGAGAATGACTCCATTTTTTGTTTGTGTAGTTCACACGCATTTAAAAAATGTAATTTTGTGCTGTTCCAATTATTTACTTGACTGTTTTTTGATGTACAAAGTAAGAGCCTTCCTTTCAATAGGATTTGCCATATTTAGGTTTTAGTGTTCCCAAGGACTTCATATTTTTATATATTTTATATTGCAGGTTCTTTCATAGTTATCCAAGGTACTCATAGATGGAAAACCTGGATTTTGTTTGTGCCCATTGCTCTGAGTTTACTGTGTTTGCATTTTAATTGGTTCATATTTTAACCCAGGAATATTTCCAAGGCTTACATGCTGAGCATTTTAAACTCAAACCAAAATTCTTTCAGGCAACAAAGGCAACTGTAGCATCATGAAGAGGGCATTCTTGATAAGTTTTTTGCTCACTGTATCTTGTGCAGATTGTTCATCCAAATGCTCCAGGAAAATGTTACTCCTTTAAAATGCTTAAGCAAGAAAATCACGTATCAAATTGTTTCTTTTTAATTGATTCTGTTGTTTGTCTTTGTGTTAAAGGACATGTGATGTCTGTTAGAATGCCCAGGGAATATTTTCATTGATCATAATAGAATTGGGTGCATGAATCACTTTATGGTCCTGTTATATAAATCTTGGAATAGGGTGAAATACTGCTATAGGCAGAAATCTGTTTAGCTGTGAAGTCATAGAATCATAGAATATCTCAAGTTGGAAGGGACCTATAAGGATCATCAAGTCCTACTCCCTGCTCCTCACAGGGCTACCTAAAACTAAAGCATATGACTAAAAGCGTTTTCCAGATGCTCCTTGAACTCTCATGTGCTTGGTGCCAGGTCCCTGGGGAGCCTGTTCCAGTGATCCACCATCCTCTCAGTGAGGAACCTTTTCCTAATGTCCAGTCTGAACTTCCTCAAGTGCGGCTTCGTTCCATTTCCTCATGTCTTGTTGCTGGTCACCAGAGAGAGGAGACCAGCACCTCCCCCTACACTCAAGTGCCATTGATTCTTAGATTATAGTAAATTTATAAATACAGAGAAGTAGTGCATCTCAAGAACACAATGAATCAGAAGCTCAATAATTCTTTTCACTTTGTGGAGCACACTCGTTTATTCATGCTGTTTATTTGGACATCAAGAGCTTACTGTTACGCCTTCAAATTTTTAGTGTGTTGGGAGAGGGTGGTGTTTGCTAACCACTGCAAATAAATACAGTGCTGAGGCTTATAAGCATATAATTTTTATATATTAGTTTGTTCAGTATTCCCACATTCAAAGTGTAGAGAATTTTGATGCTTTATTTCTTTGATTCTTCGGTTTTTTAATTCTAAGTATTCCAAATTTAAAGGTAACTTCTATGTTTTGTCTTTTAATAGTCCGATACCTACCTCTGCATGTCAGTACCCCTGCCGGTGGATGATGAAGCCTATGTAGGTGAGTATTGGTTGACTGGAAGAATCTAAGCAAGCAGTTCAGCATTTTCTTTTTTTTCTTTGGCTCATATTGACTTAATCTTTGGCTGTCAGAGTTTCCAAAATTCATTCATCATGGCTAATGCAGAAACAAACTAGAGAGAGCTACTTAGAGTCAAGATAACAAACTGTATCTGGAGAGATTCATGAGTAATAATAGTTAAGGAGCTGCATGCAGATGCCTCTGGCAGTCAGTACCAAACAGCCCCATTTGTAAAGTATTGGCTTTCTGTCTCTGGCCGGATACTTAATTCTGCTCCACTGAGCAGACTGTTTATTTACCTTCTGGTACAGGCTGTAAATCCATTGCACTTACAGTCAGTGTTGGCTGCAGTACGATTTTACTTCTGTGGGGGGAAAAAAACAAAACCAACCAAACCCTCTCCCCTCTTTTTTTTTTTTTTTTTTTTTTAATGTTGTGGCACAAATAAGATGGCAGACAAATAGCAGGAGGTACTCTCATAATGTACAAATGCTGAGATCATATAGGTCAGCAAAACACCGCCATCTGTTCAGAAGGTCTTTGAGGTACTTTTAATTTCATTTTTCCTTGCTTGTGAACATACATGTGAACATGCTTTTTCAGGTAGAGGGAAGGCTTATTGCCTTCACTATTAGAACATGCTGTAAACTGAAATAGAAGAAAACAATGAGAAGTTAAAATATCCATATTTTTCTTCCTTTACTCTTTTTTGGATATCTGCTCTTACAATAAATATGGTGGCAATCCTGTTTTTGTACTGTAATACGAGACTATTGTTCCACGGTCGTTTCCGTGTGAAATAATTCAGGAATAGAATATTGTGTTAGATTTTCATGTTGTATTATAATAACAAAAAAAAATGAGTAAAGATTTTTCAGTGCTTTCTCTATAGATCTGTTTTGTGAAGGAGTCAGAACCTGACCTCACATTTTGGCTGTGAGTTTGACCCCAGAAAGAAAAATTAACATAAAAGGGAGTGAGTGTTCATTCTCTGATAAACTATACTTACTGTGCAGTCTGTGCAATAGACTCTTCTGGTTTCAAGTGATTCATAGAAAGGTCTACTATTAACCTGCTTCTTAAGCAATTTTTATTTAGTGCTTCGTGGAGTTGCAAAATTGCAAAGTTCAATTCTTTACTAGATTGCTGCACATTTAGTTCTGTCATTTGGTGTTTGCATGTGTCAAGGCCACATAAACTTTTTCAGTGGTGTATACGTTTAAAAGGACCTACTAAAGGAATTGGTTTAAAAGTGGTATTTATGCAAAATCTCCATCTGAATTATGCAAGGCAACCCATTTTTTTCTCTGAAGACTGAGAAACTTTTAGGTTTTAGGTATTTACATGTTATTCACTGGATTTTTGTGGGAGTTGGTCACCTTTCCAATGATCACTGTTCTTGAATACGTGACATTAGAAAGTAGTATAAGGTCTGGGCAAAGGAACCATTCTAGTTGTCAGGTGGAGCTTTGAAGAGGAACAGGAACTTGATGAGCAAATTTTAAAAAACAAAAAAGTACGTGTTCTGTGAATAAGTTTTCCCATGATGGCATTGCTCCCAACCTCTTATATTGGGATGCCTTGAAAATAAAGTGAAATTGCTTGCTTTTTTTTTCTCTTTAGTCCCTTCCATCAAAATGGATAGGCACGTGGTCAGTGTTAAGCATGTGATCAGTTCCATTTTGCTTCATTAAAGTCACTAGAAAGTGTCTTCAGTGGAAAAGATTTGTCAGATTGCATTTTCACAATCAACAGAAGTTACCTAATCGTTGGAAAGACTAGACTTAAATGAATCCAACTGTAGAGAATAGAAAGAATACAAACTGACCTATCTTATAAAATTCTGAACAGCAAATTACACCTCAGGAAACAGATTTTTACGATAGGTATCATCATCTAAGACATAAGAGGATTAGTGGAGTTTTTCCTTAAATATTTCTTAATACTGTTGTGAAGCTAATTATTAACTTACTGCACGCATTTATTTTGTGTTGCTTAAATAAGCATAGAAGATTGGCACACAGAATGAAATACTTCTTTTTAAAAAGGTAGCATCTACATTTTTGTGGCTTAAGCAGAGTCTGCCTTCATTGCATTACCAATAAGTGGTGTAATTAATTTTCATTAATTACTGTTTTACTATGTGATAGAAGCATCTGAAAACTAACATATGAACTGTCACTCTGGATTGCTGTTCAGCGATGTATTGAGAAGACAGTGTGTGTTCTGAAAAGCTTCAACATGAGGACATGTGACTACACAGAATTAAAACAATAACCTGGGTTTCTGAGACAGTGCAGGGGTAAAGTTGAGACCAGAACCTACATGTTCTTCCTGCAGTTCAATTTATTTGCACGTAGTGCTGCCATCTCTTTTCTATGGGTTTTTTCCCTTTTGTACTTTCAAAGGACACTTTCATGACCAATTGTCCTTATGTTTTGACCAAGAATCATTTGCATATTACTTTTTTATTTGTTTTCCTATTTTTACCCCATTTTCTTCCCTCCTCCAAGACAGTGTGGAAGAGGAGTTTCTGTTTATAGAATCTGCAGCAGGATAGCTTTGTTGTGTATTTGTGAAATATAAGGGTCTTAGAAGAGAGAACTTCTTTTCTATCATTGTATGTCACCAGTACTGCATTTGTTAGTAAGTAGAAAATATCTTCTGTAACTTTTTTCAATATTTTTTATTAAATTTGTATTCGAGAATTTTGAGTTCAGACTTCAGCTTTGCTATTCCCCTAAAGATTTAAAGCCAGTAGGCAATTGTGCTTGCACAGGGACAAAAGGTATAAATTGGTACTGCAGAGCTGGAAGGATACTGTACCAGGATTTACCAACTTGTTCAGTCAGTTCTCCGGCATTATCAGCAGAAGGAGCTAATCAAACTTACTTAGGAAATGTTACAGGCTAAAAGGAGGAGTAAAGCAAGTTTTTGCTAGAGGTCTTTTTCAGGGATGCATCTGTGTGTTTTTGCAGATGCTGTTAGTTTCCTGTATGATATTCTTTAGGGAACGGTCAGGCTGTCAGGGCCAAGATTTCTGTCTGAACGAGTCGTTTTTCTGTCCTAAAGGGCTGTAAATACTGACAAATGGGGGGGTACAGGGGATGTTTGTTTGTTTGTGGAGCTGGTTGGTTTACATTTAAGTTAATGTTAGGAACATACCTTTTGCTCCTGTGAAATGACATGGCTATGAGATTAATATGTAAAAGATATTAATGAGTGAGATTAATATGTATTTTTTCAAGAAATTGTCATCTCAGGATGCGTTTTAAAAACACATTGCGGTTTTCTTCTTCCGCCTCATGTTTGATTAATGTTTATGAATAAGTACCCAAACCAGAAACTAGATTGAGTCTTTAATGGTGCAGGCATTGATAAAAATCAATTTTTGACTACTGAGCTGCAGCAATAGCTAAAGGGATGCTCTACAGACATTCATAAGAACTGAGTCTGACAGCAAGCCACTCAGCCAAGAAATTTGACTGTCATCTTCGCCTCCTTACACACATTCACATGGGTGACCAGTAAATAAATGTGTCTTTTTCTTACTGACTCCTGGTAAGTCCTTATCTGTCAGATTGTGCTGTAGAAGTGAGATGGAGCCTATTACGTTCAGCAACACAAATTGAAATAATTAGATGATTTATTACTTTTTGCCCATACATGACTCTGAGACGCTGTGGGTTTGTTACTCTAGTATGGCATATATAAACTTACCTATCGCCAAGTAATGGCTTCAGTGTATTGAAGGCCTCTAATGTCTCCCTAATCTGCCAGTGTGATATGTTGATGAATTTCCTTAAAGTTAATTCAATTACAGAGAAGATGACTTTTTTTTTAAAAAGGGATATCAACTTTATGTCATTGAATTGTTATTTGTAATGATGAACGTCTTAGAAATGAATTTTTTAAATACATAGCTTAACTAAATATTGTTAAGATTAAATTGATGTCGTGCTCTCTTCATTACTGTTTTCTTCTGGAGTTCATAATTCAAAGTAGCAATTGGTCAGAGTTTATTCAGATTTAGTATATATACCAAAACTGTTACTGTTATTTTAGCAATCATTTTGTAGCACTTCTCCATAAATAAAAAATACTTAACTGTTGAATAATCTTCTGCTCATTATTATAAATAGGCTGTCAACTAGGAATATAAGGTTTGATGTTTCTTAAGCTTTTGGTAGTTACAGGTACTGGATTTGGCTTGAATGTCATATTAATTTGTATGGCTTTTACAACATAGGATTTTTTTAATGTTTTTTTTTGACCCTCTGTTTGGAAGACTCATATAGGCCTGGGTGTGCTGCTAAGAAAATAACTACAGGAACAGAGTAACCAATGGTACAAAGCCCTCTTAAACTCACAGGCAGACTGAGAGGTTTTTCAACTCTTCCTTCAGAAGCAGTGATATGTGAGCTAAAATAGTGTATGTAAGTGGCTCACACAGAAATGTGATTTTGCTTTAACTGTGGTGCATTACTTTCTATTACTAAGAGCAGTATTTAGTGAGCTATTTGTAATAACCTTTGTAATAGTGCTTAAAAGTCCTCTCCACGTGCTAGAATGTCATTGTAATGGGCATTGTGTGGAGGCAGTAAAAGACTTCCTGACACACTCATTAAGGTAAATACACAAGATGTGAGAGCGGTGGAGGAGTAAAAAGAAGCAGTGACACAGTATTAACCATCAGGACAGGTGGTGGATTTAGCAGAAAAGAGGTCTAACCTTTGATTTTACCTTTATTGAAGGCTGTCCTTCCAGGTGTTACTTACAGCATGTTTTCTACAGGTATCAAGTTCAGCAATAAATTTCATTAATTTTCATATCTGTGAACTGCTTATAAACTCCTTCAGAAATTTAGTCTCCCACTTAAATTGGCAGCAGCTGCTTAAAATACCTGAAACACTTGAAAACTAAGGTGGGAAGTCCACATAAAATGACACATCGTCTCTCCTATGCAAGAGTTAACCATAATTTCATTACTAATTGTTACAGATAAAAATGCCAAAACAAAAGGTCTTTATGTAATGCAGATTAGTTTTTTAGCTATGGAATGAGTAGAATTTGCTTGTAGGGGAAAAAAAAGACGTTACATAGTCTTTGGACTTTAATCATACTGGGAAGTTTAGCACTTCTAAAATCATATGTGGTACTCAAGGTACCTTCCCAGGGCATGTGGATGCATCTGTTACTTCCCGAACCAAGCTCTCAGCTCTGGCATGCTAATTGTTTTACAATTTGACTACACACTTTGTCTTCATGTGAGAATTTGACTTGCATGCCTTAACTTTTGTCTGTTTTTCCTCACTTTTCACAATAGATCTCAGCTCCAAAGGTAGGGTTAGAAGCTATTTGATTATTATTCCTTCATGAAACTGGGACAATAATCCACATCATTCACTTCAGGAACCCTGCCTCAGCCATCTGTTGAAATACTTAGGTCAGAGTGCAGATAAATCCACAAAGGTCAGGAGCAAAGTGGTGTTTCATTGGTTTGCAGCTTCGCTATCTGCCCATGTTAAGACTCTTACAAGTGCTAAAAGACACCTACTTGAAGGCTTCTTAGTGTCTACGTACATGCAGGAGTGAATTGGTTCTGGAATTTCTGCTGTAGAAGGTTAAAAAACATCCAAGGTCCTTCTCTGTCTTGGGTGAAGAAAAATTCTATTTCATTCCCTACATCTGACACATCATTTCAGTAGTAATAAAGTTACACAATGTAGCTTGCTTTATTTCTAGAAATGCCATAATTGTACATTCATAGTCAATATTACTATGGTGTGCAGTTGGTAACGTTTTTCCTGTACTAAGCAGGATCACGAACATTTGAGAAACAAAAACAGTGGGGTTTTTGTGCCATGTGCTAAAGAACAGACATTTGAGTGCTGAACATTCACCTTCATCTAAGTTTCTAATAACGAGAAATGTTTGGGCAATGAGATTGCATTGACAAATCTTGTTTTCCATTCTAAAGAGTTTGGCACATTTGTGAGAATAAATCATAATCCCTTCTTGGAACTGTTGTCTCAAGAAAAATGCAGCAAAAATGTAAACCAGGTGGAGTAGTGGAAGAAGATACCACTTAAACTAATGTATAAGATGTTAGTTGCTCTTAACTGTAACTTACTGTTTGTTTGTATTTTCGGTGAAGAAGTACAAAAGAAGTAGAAAAGTGTTGTTAAGCCACAAGTGCAAATTTTGAAGCTAGGTTGAAGTTAGACTGGTTACAGTAAAATTTTGTGGTTTGGGATACATAGGTGTGTATACTAAGTGTCATATTTAACTTTTGGGGAAAAATACAGCAGTTTTGAGTGGGAAATTGGAATTTCTTAATGACTAAGTGACGTACAGTGTTTTAGCTTGGGAGACAGGCTCTTGAATGGAAATTTAAGGGAAGCTTGTAAGTGGAATGCAGAAGCTAAATAAATAAGTGGGGACATACATGCCTTGTTTCTAGTATTGCAGAGAAAAGATGGCACAAAATGTTCTTCTTTATGTAACTTATGGTGAGAGTAAGGATAGCTTATTTCTTTTATCATTTTGTTTTTCAGTTGACTTTAAGCCTCATGCCAGCATGGACACTGTCCATCACATGTTACTTTTTGGATGTAATGAACCCTCTTCTACTGAAAATTACTGGTAAGAGTTGCAACTTGGTTTTGTTACTGTACCTAACTTTTCTTGTGTTAATTGCTTCCACATAAAATTTTTCCAGTGTTGCAATTTCTTGGAAAAGTAGACAAATTTGGAAGGAAGAAGAAATGTATAACATTCCAGTCTTTCCACACTTAAAGTGTTTAATTTTTTTAACTAACTCCTCTGTAATGTGGAGAAAAAGATCTGTTTTCTGATTCTTTGAGTAATTGGCTGTCCCTGAGAAGGAGACAGAAGCTATAGTGGACAGGGTGCCATTGGATACCAAGAAATGTAGGCCTCTTCTATAACTGGCTGCTTTTCTGTATATGAAGAAGTATTGTATCAGGCGTCCAGAAGGAAACTGAGTGTGAAGGGTAAGCCAAAGAAGATACTCTCAGTCAAGTGGTTTGGTAGTTGACTCGTCCTTCAAAATGCTTAAGCAGTGAGGGCAGAGGGAAGCTCTCAATGCCTCTAAAACAGGTGTAGGAAGCCAAAGTGAAGAGAATGTGAAGGTAAATGGAAATTAATGGTCTGTCCAGTAATTTTGCAAGTTTTCTCCAGGTTTTCAAGAGAGAGCAGATGAAGTAGTTTTGCTGATGCTTGCAAAGCTTATATGACTTACTCTGATCTCTGGAAGAATTCTAATATAGATTTTCTGGCAGCGCTGTGTAATCACAATTTATCTTTTAAGTATTTACCAAAAAGGTAACTAGAGCTGGAATTTAAAGCTAATAGTATAATATAATGTATTTTCCAGAAAAAAATATCAATTTACCATTTCTAATAATCTTTGCATATTTTGGGGAGGTGATTTGATTAATATTTTCAACATACATCAAACTTTCATCAAAAGTTTATCTCCCTTCTACCTATCAACCAACAGTTCTAATACTGAAAACTTTGTAATCTTGTTTTGCAAGAAAAGCAGATGCTTAAGAAGTTCAGACAAAAATAAAACTATGAAAGCACAGAATTTCTGTTGACTTCCTTTCCCAGCAGACAGCTTTTCTGTGTTCTTTTTATTGTATCTTATATGTTAGAATATACTTTTTGAAGTTTAGTGTGACAAATATACCAACATAATACTGTCCCATTGTGGCCTTTAACACCAGTTTACATCTTGAGTGTCCTATTTAAAACTGAGGAGATTGCACTTGTAGTTTGTTTTGTTTTCATATGTCTGGAAGTAGGTTTGTTAGAGCCTTGGAATAATCTGTACATGATAAAATTATATTGTAATAGATTGATCAGGTGCTTGTGTTGAGGTGAAGTCATGTAGTGATGCCTAAGTCACATGTAGCTGATGTTCTGAAAATGTAGGTGAAGTGTTTGGTTCCTGAGCTTCCAGCCATGGAGAGATGGATCAAAAGCTGGAAAGTCATAAAGCTCTTCAAAGCTGAACCAGACTCAAATCATAGATTTGAGACTAGGCTTCAGGTAGTTCCAGTTCCCTGGCTGTATCATCACTCTTCCCAAAGACAGTTCCCTGGCAGAAAACTCACCAGTAGCAGCCCGTGCAGTGTGGCAGCTAATGTTCCTTTTGTTGATTACTGTACATAATAGCTACCTGTCAAATGATGAAACACGTAATTAATGTTTTATTTAAGTCTGGTATTTCCAATTTTTCATATGCAGGTTTTGATGAAATCTTGATATTTTTTGTGTGTAGTTTCTGAGGTGTGGCATTTGCTTTACATACTGAAAACAAAAACTCTTCATTCAGTGTCTCATTTCACATCCCTGTTGCAACATTTCATCTTGCTCGGCCCGTGGCTATCTGCAAGGCTAAAAAGACAATCATGTCAGTTCTACATAAAACAGGCTTTAGACATCTGCATTTATTGCCTGTCTGACACACTTACATAAGCTTGTATAAATACCTGTTTGCTATGTAGCCATGTGTGTATTTAATTAATGTAGTATGTATGTGTATAGACATACACGTGTGTGTATACTTCTGTGTATATATCTACAAATGTCTATGTTGTAAATATGTTCATTTAAATGTTCAGATGTGTAGAAGTTGTTGCACGTTTTTGTAATTCATTGCAGAGAGTATGTATAATTTAAAAACAAGTGATTTCCTGCTAGTTTAAATTCACTAGAGGCTTCCAACCACTAGAACCAATGTTATTAAAGTAATTCTGATGACTGTATATTAATAATAAGACATCTTTGTTATTTTTTATTTTGTTTTGTTATTTGTTATTCTTATTTTTACCCAAAAGATGACTTCACTTGTTCTTCCATCTACTAGGGGAAAGAATGGTTGGTTGAGAACTGACATTTGAGGACACACCACTATAAGACTTGTTTAGCAAGGATCCTTCCCTTACCGTTTACATGGTCAACATTTTTACGTAGTCAGTTTTTATTAAATTAAGGCAAACCACACTGATTTGTTTGCTTTATTGTAGTTTCTTCATCAAAATTCTGGGCAACATTAGTCAGATGGTTTGTAATCAGTTGTGAGAACATTAAAATATATCAAGTCCAGAGGTGTTTTTTATACCATAATGTTGTGGACTAGGTGTATTATGGAAAAATAGACCTTTAGGAGCATTCAGAATGCAAGGACAAAATTCATTCCACTGAGGCAGGAATTTTATTCAGGCCAGTTTTGATTGTGGAGGAATGGGAGAGGGGAAGATACAGCATCCAAATAACTATTGGGATTAGCTTCCCTGTGGCCATAGCAGTGCTGAGCCAAAATCTGTGACTCTGGCCTGTGGCTTTTCTCGTGATTTGATGCTATTAATGCAAATGCCCTTGGCCTTCTGAAAGGCCGTCTAACGGCGTGGGACCTGCGTTGGCGTTGCAGTCGGACACGTTCACTGCAGTATGGTAGACTCTTTATCTGAACAAATGCTAAAGGGGTGCACAGGTGTTTGTCCCTTCTTGAAATACCCAAGTCTTTCCACAGAAACAAAGTAGGCTCCCAGGACTCATTTGCTCAGGTTTTGCTCCGTGCACCAGAAAAAGGTGTAGTTGCTTCTGTTTGTTGATCATAGTGGGCCCTTAAAACAGTTAAGCCGCTATGACAAGTAGTTTTGCTTGAGCTGATAAACTGTCCTGAAATAGAAGTAGCATGCCTGAGCCAATTAATCACAAGTTCAGATTCTCCATAGATAATCAAGAATACATTTGAATGATTTAAAAGAAAATGTTGAATTATTCAGAACTGCTGAGTCTCCTGGCAATGGAAGTCTTGCGCTGCATCAAACCTAACACTGCAATGAGCTCCCATGAACGAAATGATTCATAAACATAGCCTTTATTTAGAGATCAGGTGGGACAACTTTAAATAATTATCTAATCTAAACAAATGCATAAGTACAGATCATGGATCATTACCCAGTAATTCCTCTGTCAGACTATCTGCTTCCATTGGCAGGAGAGCATGGGTTTGGAAGCTTTTGACATCAATTCAGTAAAGGTTGCAAAAGATGTCAAGACTGGTTCAGTGAAATACTTGTATTTCACTGCTTAGGGTAAAGTGGGAGCAGTATAAAGATTTATATTTCTGAGTGTAGTTTCTTACCATCAATCAGCACTGCCTCAAGAACTAAAAATAATCATTTTTCTTACTCAATCACCTCAGTTACCTTTCTTACAAGTCTTGGTTAGAATCAAGGAATAGAGTATAATATAGAAAGACATTGAAAAGTTGTTTGTTTTCCTAAACAATGCAAATATCCTGAAAGGATTGCCAAATACTGGTCTTGCTGGGATAGTGAAGTATTTTGCTTTCAGTCTAGGTAATCAGTCAAAAACCCAGTGCCATTAAAAAACCCAGCTCCTGAGCTTACCTGGGATTGAGGAAAATGCATTTGGGAAGTCCAGGAGAGTTTACAAAAAACCAAAGACCTGAGAAGCAGTCAGTAAGCTGTATTTCCATGCCTTACCCTAGTCCCTCCCCCCAAATTCTGACCACAGTCAACATTACTTGTTAGTACAATACTGTATAGTATGCAGTTGTAGTCTGTTTTTAAGGTATTCGGTGCTACTCATTCTGTTCAGGATCTCATGATTTTTTTCGTGTAAAGAAGCTATGAAATTCAGTGATTGGTTAAAATTTTTTATTTGTTTGTGAATTTATACTTTTTACCTAGCTTCCTGCTTTTAAATCTGTTCATCAGTTTTCTTAACTCTTCTTTGTAATCTCCTCTGGGTTTGTTTTTTTCTGAAAACTTGATGTTTCAAATCAGTATTGATGGGTAAATGAGAGGGTTGACCATTTTTTAAACATAATGAAAGAGCAATTTGTGTATTTTATCTTTCTCTCCTGCAGTCTTCCTCCCTCCATCACGCAGTGTCTCAAGAGGAAAGTTTGGAACAGCCTATGTAGTATTTTTTTACCAGGCTAATGTGGTCCTAAAAACCACTGTGGTATAAACAAAGGGTAGCTGGCCCAGAGTGTGGTGCAACTGTGCTTTTGGTTTCTGCTGTTGTTCCTCCTAACCAACCTCGTCAACGCATTTCCAAATGGTTCAGTTCAATACCTGGTTAGATCCCTGAAGTATTTTTGGTTTTTTTAGATCATAGCAACTGAGAGCTGTGCAGTTTTTACCTGCATCTGTATGAATCATTAGTCTTGAAATATTTCATTTATCCTGAAATAAGTTTTGCTTGTCCATTTGGATCACATTTGAAGGTGAATATGACCAAGCTAGTAGTTGTGCGAGTCCAGAAATATGTGTTACGAGCCAAATTAATGGATAGGAAGAAGTGACATGTTCCCTTTTCTGTTGGTGGTCTGATGATTATGTCAATGCTTTGTGTCAGAAGAAAACACAGCAGCTACGTTGCAGCAAGGGTGTATGGGATCACAGAAACACATAATGTCCCACTGAGGTGGTTTTCCCTATGCACCAGGAAGAACTGGGAGAGCAGCCTGGAAAGCATCATTGTCATTTGTTCTGAGAGGTGGCACATATGGCTCAGCCATCCTCAACAGAAACATCACTGAGCATGCATACACTAAAAGTCCTGGTCTTTTGTGCTTTTATATTCTTCCTCACACTGTGTGAGACTCTATTTGCACCAGTATTTAAGGTGTCTGAAACAGTGCTTTATGTGCACAAACCTTTTCCTGGGTCTCATTTAATAATAATGCATAATAATAATAAACATTAATTATATTAATAATAAACAGAGAATGGGCTGGACCGTTTTGTTTTGGATGGAAACCTTGGCATAGGTATCAACCTTCATTACATCTGGCTTGGATCAGTTGATGTAGTCTGAATAGTTTCAGGTTGAGGCTTTCTAAAAGTCATACCTGTATGCTGCACCTGTGGAATGACTTCTACACTCTGTGCTCAGTGCCGTGATGCTTTGTCACTGATGAAGGTAGAAATACACACTCTGTAAATAACCCTTTCCCCTAACAGAGGATTGAGAAGAAGTGGCTTCTAGGTGGGTCGGAAAGCCCCTCAGTGTGCCTTGTTTATCTGTGTATATCATCCTGTAGTCTACACCCACATGTAGCAGCCAGCACCCTCTGCGATGTAGTCCAGCTACGTTGTGCTGTCCATACAACTGTGTCTAGCCTTTTACAGATTTGGTAGTATCTGTGCCCCGAATTTATCAGTTCTTGCAGATTCAAGGTATCTTGCACTTAACAGTCCTTGGGAGTCTTTCGAATTCTGGCCTTACTATCACCTGCAAGGTGTTAGCTGCAGAAGCTAGGGATAACTGTAGATCCCTCAGTTCCAGCATTTTTGACCTGTCTGTGTTCTGTAACTTGGCAATCACTTCTTTTTTTTCTTTTTTTCATAGTTTTTATTTTTTGTGTGTGTGTGATTTTTCTGTTTATGAAAAACAAGAAATTGTGCTGTGGAATAAAAATTAGCTTGAAGAAGTGAGCTTCCATTAAGTACAGGGCGGAGCATGAGTGCCTCCTACCAGGTGGTTCATATACAGCTTCCTGTCACTGTTTTTTGTCAATGATTTTACAATTAATTTTAAATATAAATTTTGACTTAAAGCTTTAATGTCTTGTGGGAGTTTTTTTCTGCTTTGCACACAAGTCCTTTCCCTCTGTGTAAATGTGTCTGCCATAACCATTTTGTGGTACTTGAGCTAATAGTGATAGAAACTTTCATATGGTTCATTCTCACAAAAGGTTCCTGTATTTTTTTTCATCACTTGACAGGGACTATCAGAACTATCTATGGTTTTGACCCTGTTTGCCTAACACTATCTTAAGGCAGAAGAGGGAAAAAAACCCAGAAGATGGAGGATCTAATGATATGCAGGAAAGCAGTCTATGTTAAAGAAACCATGTTTCATCAAAACACATCCAAAAACATCTTCATAGCTCTTAAAATCAGTGGGTTTGCATGTAATTCACCTGTCCTTTTCTTATTTCAAAGTTAAAAAATTATATTCCATTTTGTTTTCTTTCCTCATATTTTTAGGGACTGTGATGAAGGAACATGCAAAGACAAATCTAACATTTTGTATGCTTGGGCAAGAAATGCTCCACCCACCAGGCTGCCCAAAGGTATTGTGCCTTTAATGTGAAGTTCTTGTGTACAGGGGCAAGGGAGAGAAAGGAGGGGAAGAAGTAAGCGCCTGGCATATCTAGGAACCTCCTATAATATTTTGTCTATGTCTAGTTGATAGAAGCTTTATAAACAACAACCTCATAAACTATGAATATATTATGTGAGCTACTATACATGGGGTTTTTTGTCATCCTGTTTACTATAACATTATATTTCAGTTGGGGGGAAAAAAGGCTAAGGGAGCGATAACAGTCATAATGCTTTATTTTTGTATAGCATTAATCTTGCATTTCCTACTATATGTTATTGGAAGGGTACTATTTATATATCTTTCAGTACCACACAAACTGCATTAAAGTATTTTTTTGTGTTTGAGAAAGCACAAACAAGTTCGATCTAAAAGTAGAATTTTTTGTCTCTTAAATATACTTGACAAATTTATGTGCTTTTCATTTCTTGGTGCTTTGATGTGGTTGAGCAACATGTTTATATACCCATTTTTTTGAATGATAGATGAGTTTGCTGAATTCAATCAACATTTTTAAAGCTACTTGGAGTGATATGCCTGGAAGACAGGGAGAAATGTTTCTTTCTAATAACCACTAAGGGTCTTAGAAGTATCTACCATCCATATAGACTCAGTCTGAGAATATCTTGAATTGTAAAAATTTTTTCTTTTATCTTATACTGCCTTTTTTTCAAAACTGGGAGCAATGCACAGTATCATGAAAAGGTTTATTTTTAATAATCCATTTATACACTTATCAGCTTGAATGTTATTTGATTTTGTTATCAGAATGTCAAGTTAAAAAAAATGTTGCTTGGAGGATTCTATGGAAGCCTGGTATTTGCTTTGCTGTTAAACTCCAGCTAGTAATAATTTTCTTGTCTCTAAGCTCTCCGTAAATACAAGGGACTGGGGGGAGGGGTGGTCGTGATGCTATTACATTTGTGCACAGGGAGGCTACAGTCCCATTTTTATAAGTAGGCATTGCTGTGGTCGGTGTTTAATGTAGTGGGATTCACTGGCCAAATATGAAGAAATTGCTTTTTCTGCTTCTTTTGAAGAGTGTTTGTAGAATCGGTTTAGAGAAATCCCTTTTGGTGATGGTGATATTTTGCAATTCCATTATTTCAAATTATTTTAAATTCTTCCGTTTTCTTTTGTGCCTGTACTTACTTCTATCGACAAATAACATAGCTTCATAATTTCCACAAGATTTTTTCTGCACACAAGATTAATTTACATCACAAAATATTTTACTGGAGAACTTTTTATCCTTTCATTCTCAGTGTGTTCTTAGTAAGTCAGTGTTAGTCAGTTTGTTATTCACACATTGTATCAGAAATGATTCTACCAAGTCCTACAAGGATGGCAACATGTGGGGGTTTTTTAAGCTGTGTGTGTATATACGTCTCTCTCAAATCTATATTCATATTCTTGGATTGAGAGAATACCTTGCCTAAGTTCATGAATAACTAAGTTATGGTCCTAGCTTCTTAGTCTGTTTGGAAACAGGTGTTGTGATGGTGGTTTTCCCAGTTTTCAGGACAACGTTTTCTTGGTGTCTCAGTGAAATTTTCTACCCCTGCACTCTAAGCCATTGAACTGTACTTTTAGATGTGGTCAGCAGTGGTGAACCATCTTATATTTTATTGTTTCTGAAAACAGTGCGTTTTCCTTCTCTTAGGTGTTGGATTCAGAGTTGGAGGAGAAACAGGTGGCAGATTTTTCGTGCTCCAGGTACATTATGGGGATATTAGTGCATTTAGAGGTATGTATTTTGGAAATTTGTCCTGCAAGTTATATCAATTACAGCATCAAAGATATTTACATTATCATATTACATCTGGTCCATCCCCCCTGCTCAAGCAGTGTCACTTACATCCAGATGCCCAGGACCATGTCCAGGTGGCTTTTGATTATCTCCAATGATGGAGAGTCCACAACCTCTCTGGGCAACCTGTGCCAGCACTTGGTCACCTTCACAGTGAAAAAGTATTTCCTGATGTTCAGTTTCAGTTTGTGCCCATTGCCTCTGGTCCTCTCACTGGGCACCACTGAAAAGAGCCTGGCTCTGCCCTCTTTGCACCCTCCCTTCAGGTATTTTTGTATGTAGATAAGATCCCCCCCAAATCCTTCTCTTCTCCAGGCTGAACAGTCCCATCTCTTTCAGCCTTTTTCTCAGAGAATTCCAGTCCTTTCATCATCTTTGTGGCCCTTCCTTGGACTGTCTCCAGTATGTTCATATCTCTCTTGTATGGGAAGCCCAGCACTGGCCACAGTACTCCAGGTGTGGCCTCACCAGTGCTGAGTAGAGGGGA
>BOSO01015133.1:0-70158 GCA_018403395.1 Gorsachius goisagi | reverse complement strand
TTTAGACTAGATATAAGGAAGAAATTCTTTACAATGAGGGTGGTAAAACACTGGAACAGGTTGCCCAGAGAGGTAGTGGAGGCCCCATCCCTGGAAACATTCAAGGCCAGGTTGGATGGGGCTGTGAGCAACCTGATCTAGTTAACGGTGTCCCTGCTCACTGCAGGGGGATTGGACTAGATGACCTCTAGGGGTCCCTTCCAACCCGAAATCTTCTATGAAATTTTCTATGAAACCTTCACCCAGACCAGCAAGCCCAGCTGCCTAGCAAGACCAGGGGAGGACCTGCACGTGCTGCTGATGTACTGATGCCTTTGAAAGCCGAGTGGCAAATTGCTTAGCTCTCCTTTGGCTCCACCTAAATACGCTGTTTCTAATACAATTTTTTTTGCAGCATTTACCAAAATTATCCAAAATAATAGGTGAACCCTCACAGCAGCCCTTTTGCCCCAGCAAACATGTCCCTCCTGCAGCGGGGCAGAGCTGAGCCGGGAAGCCCCTTGATGAGCCAGGGCCACGGGTGATGAAGCTTTCAGCCAGGCCTCCACGTCCCGTTACTGAGCGCTCGGTGCCAGGGAATTTGGACCAGACCTTTAAAACATCAGGTGTTGGCTACGGTGAAAAGTAAGATATTGCCCTTGTGGGAGTATCGGCGTGAATTAAGGCACTGAACTCTTGTATTTGTTTATGAGGTGGGTAGGGAAGCATCAGAAAAAGTTTTGTGAGACCTGCCAAGGAGATCAGATTTACCCTCCATAACCTGACGGCGTAGAAGGGGTCTCATAGCCATTGTATTCCCAAGCCTGATCCCCACTGGCCATAAAAACCCATCTGCCACCAAAGGGAGGAGATGAAGTGTTTTTAATAAGAAAATCAGCCGTTTGCAATGCGCTTTTAATTGGATCAATTTTTCCTTTATTACACAATCTTTAAAAACCACACACATATGTATAACCAGACAAGCTCTTTCTCCAGGTAAGAGAGCAGAAGCCAAAAGATTTCATCGCAGTCCTTAATTACTCCATTTCATCTCATTTGGCAGACGATCACAACATAGTGTGGGGGCACCACGGCAACAAATACAGCTCTGCAAAATCATCTCGCAGTCACTTTTGAGTTTTGCCGGGGTACATGCATCCCCCGGGCGAGGGACAGCAGGTTTTCTTACTCCCTTTTCTGCCTGAAACCCAAGCCTAGCAGAAGAGCCGCAGGTCACGCACACCCCCAGGCGCCGATCGCAGTGTCCCGGCCCACCGGTGCATCGCAGGGCAGTGTTATTTTTCTTGGATCTCTGAGTGAAAAACAGATGACAGACGCTTTGTTTGAACTGTGTAACCAGGAACAGGCTGGGGTAACCAACTGCTCAGTTTACCGGACCAGCTTTTATGTCCCTTCAAGCACTCCAGGAAATGTTATTGCTAGTAGCATGATGTTTATTGCAAAAAAAAAATAATCCATTGGAACAGCAAATGACAGAGGTACATATTATCACAGATAATATTGCTTCAATTATTCAGGTCCACGGTAGCTTCCTGCTTGGAGCAGTTCTTAGGAACAGGAGAAATGTTTAAAAGAGATCAGTAGGAGAGGAACTGCCATTACCGTAATACTGGAAAAAATGCCTTGAGTTACAGTGTAATTAACTGCAGAAGGGCCCACTAACACTCATCGTCTCCCAAAAACATACATGCAACATGAGATCGGCTCCCCAAATTGCTGTTATGTACCTTAGGCAACTGCCCCCTCCCAGCCAGGAAAGAGAAGCAGAGAATGTAAATAATTATGTGCAAGTTGGTAGCCTTGGCAAACACATGGAGGAGGGAAGGGGGGGTGTGTGTGTGTGTGTGTGTCCCGTTCCCTCGGGCTCCCTCAGCACTGTCTACCACGCCAGTGTCTTAGCTCCCGCTCCCTTCCCTGCGAGCTTTTTTCCAGCAAATTATAGCGAGAGAAACAGGAAGCTGCCCTGATGGAGGGGCACCTCCATCACCCAGCGGGGTGGTTGTTGTGCTGGCCCTCTTCAGCGCTTTGGCTGAGCAGTACAGGGCGAGAGAAAAAAAAACAAACAAACAAAACAAACCCTAAAATCTCATCAAAATCTTCTCCCTGCGCTGCTTCTACAAACCCTGTAACTGCCAAAGAACTGGCTGGAGCAGCAGTGGCTCTGAAGCCTATTTTCCTTTGCTGTTTCACTAAGGGAAAGTATATGGGAGCTTAAAAAAAATCACCTGTTGCACACATGTTGTAGCACAAGCAGCAAACAATTTGCCTTAGCGTGGCAGCCACCATAAAATCAGCTTTTATATTGTCTGTTGTGCCCCCAAATTTGCAACTACGTTGTTGATAGCAACAAATAAATGCACTGCAGTGTAACTATTATCTGTGGCAGATTAACATGCTACCACTGTGCCCTATTTAAATGCATCTTTCCTTCAATAAACTATTCTAGGCGAGCAGCACCACACTGAGGTACACATTTATCAGCCAGGAGAGTAGCACTGTGGGGGCCTTGGTTCACACAGCTGCAGTTTTGTGCTTCATTTGGCCCAAAGCCGTGATGAACATGAACTCTGGTGCCTGCTGGTGCCGTTAAAAAAAAAAAAAAAAAAAAAAAAAAATCTGAGGAATGTAGTGTTTTGCTGTGCAAGGGAAAAAAAGGCAATGCACTGATGGACGTGCTTCCAAGTATTAAAAAATAAAAGGGTAACAGTCCCCCCACACACCATTCCCACCTTAGCAGTGAGTACAAAGTGCAGGTGGTTGGAAACCTATTGCTAAATGCAATGGGCTGGAATGCAGAAGAGAGAAGTGCAGGTGAACACACAGTATGTTGCATTTAATCTCATTTACTGCAATCTCCCGGTCTTACTCCACCAGCCCCCCCACCCTGAAGCTTCAGATACCAGACATACCTTCCAAAGACAATTTCCAGGATACATTTAATAATAAAACAACAGTAAATATCAACTGTAGGTTCCCTCCTTTTTTTTTTTTCCCCCCTCCAGCCCCCTCCCTTTTTACCCCCTTCTACCTAGCAGAACTCTTAGTAGTACCAAAACCCCTGTTGCCATCAGAGGGCAGTTCTCAGGCTCAGCGCGGTCTCCCATGATTGCACAGTACTCACTTCACATTGAACAGACACAGTTCACAAATGGCACGACAGGGCGATCTCCTGAATACCAGTAAAACAGAGAGAGAAAACCCTCCCTCATCAGTTTGAAAGTAAAGCTCCATCTCCCCACAGTTTAAGAGGGCTATTTCGTTTTATGCAGTGTTGCAATCGGAAATTGCTTTCTCTAGTAGTTGCCCAGACAACTGCTACCCAGTTCCTTGTGAGTACCACAGCGAGAAGAGGATTGCCTCTCTAGTCCTCTAAGGGAAGGTGATTTAGAGCAGTCAGTCAGTGTTTATGGCACAAAGAAAGACACAATGGCTGAAGCTGGAAGTGTAGGAGCTGTGGCGAACGGAGGTGAGAAGGTTTATGGAGTGACCAGTCATTTAGCAAGGAACTCCAGAAGGATGGATCCTTTCCCTCACGCTTGTTCTTTTTTATTGTGCGGATTTTATATAAAAAAGAAGAAGAAAAAGCAGACCACCACCACATAAGCTATTTTGTTTCTACACACAAAACTTGACGGCCTCTCTGCCAAACCCCCTTCGGTTATGGCACAATCTTCCTGAACACCTGACGCCAGTTCCCATCAGATTGCAACGAGGCTGGAAGAATCTCTGCTGCCAAAAGGAGCTTTAACCTAGAGACGTACCTTTAAGGGGTGGAATATCTTCTCAGATGGTAACTGTAGATCTTAATGCAATGATCCCAGCAGTCCAGCACCAGCAGCTGCCCTTTGGGAGTAATGGCGATACCAACGGGACAGGTGAGTCCTTCCCGGATTAAGATATTATAGCCACCTCCTTTAGGAAAATGCAGGATTTCTTTACGACTGCTGTCAGCAACAATGAGGTCTCCCCTGGCATCGACACACATGCCAGCGATGCACCTGAAATCCTCATTCTCGGAGAAGAAGTGGCTAATCTGGCGTCCCAGCTGTCCATCTGGGCTGACGGAGCCAATTGAAAAGCCTCCTTCTAAATGGTGTTCGTACTGCCGGTTTTCCAGGTTAAGCCCCAGCCCTTGAGTAAAGTATATGGTCCCTTCAGCATCACAGGTGACAAACTTGGGGCGCACTGCGCTACATAAGCAACTGTACTTCACTACCCCCATGCCGCGGTCCACCGTGAAACACCAGAGTTTCCCTCCTTCCACATCGGTCACTACGAACTGCCCAGAAGGCAGGGCGGCGATGCCCCAGGGCTTGCTCAGCTGGCTCCGGTGACACGCCACACAATGGCCATCCATGGTGTAGACTTTGACAGAGTTATCATAGCTGTCGGTCACACCTATCAGGCCGTGGCAGTTCATGGTGACAGAAAGGGGAGTCAAATTGGGCAAGTCTGCTCCAAGGAAACTCAATACAAAACTATCAATCCCGCTAGGGCTCCGTCGGATCTCCTTCAGAAAGCCCTTGCGGGTAAAAACCTGGATTCGGAAATTGCCTCGGTCTGCCACAAGCACCTCGCCTTGCAGGGTGACATGTAGGCTGACGGGGAGATTAAACATCCCTGGCAGGCTGCCCTTGGAGCCCATCTTCTTGATGAAGTGACACTGCTGGATGCTCGTGGCTGCTTCAGGCATCCTTGGCTTGGCTGGTGAGGAGTTCGGCGTGCAGCTGGCCTCTTCTTGCACCAAGTCAGGCTCCCTAAAAGACGCCGATGAGGATGCTGCAGTTTCCACGAGTGATTCCTCCATGTTAACGGTCCGGGGTTTCTTCACCACCTGCCCGATCTGCAATGGTCCCACATGGCTCACCTTAAGGAGTTCAACCTCTTGAAGAGTCAGCTCCCTTGGGAGACTGTTTGTCAGTTCTGGTTCTTCCTCATCCGCTGCCTCCTCCAGGAGAGCTATATCTCCCTGCTTTATTTTGGCAAGGAAGTAGTCACAGCGAGACATTATCTGCACTTCTGCTAAGTTCAGCAGGTAAGCTTGCTCCTCCATTACCTGATTGTTTACCTTCTCCACTTCAGACAAAGAGGTGGTGAAGAACTTGCGTGACCTGGCCAGTTCTTCCTGGATCTTGCGCTCTTCTTTGCTGTAATCTTGCAGCACTGCTTTGTATCTAGATTGCAGGTCTCTTGAAACACCCTCCAGGGATGCTTTTCTTTTCTGCAGATCACCCATGAGCTCCCGAAGTCTGGCAAGTCTCATCCCAAATTCCCTCCTACGCTCCTCAGCAGCCTCTTTGATAGCAATGACTCTATGCCCTTGGGGCACGTGTGATGTCTCCTTGCACGGCTCACATAAAACCAAGCTACAGCTCTTGCAGAAGTGTCTGGGCAACCTTCTCCCACAGACCTTGCACATGAGAAGACCCACCACTTCCCCCAGTCCGGCGGTGTCAATGATCTTCAGCACAGTAAGATTGTCAGTCAGCTGAGCTAAGTTTGTGATCCGTGTGATTTTGCTGCAAAAGGGGCAGCGTATCCCATTAATGCTGTTTGCTAGGAGCTTCTCCAAGCACTGTTTGCAGATGGTGTGCCCGCAGTGCAAGAGCTTGGGTCTCAGGTGCTCCTCTGTGAAGGACTCCATGCAAATGGGGCACTCCAGGACCTCTCGGAGTGCATCCGAGTTGAGATGAGGGGCGGCAGCCATGGCTTTCCAAGGCAGCTTTAGCTGGTGCAAAGTCTTGTACTCACATCTATTCCAAGGTGCTCCGGTTCTGTCCAGAAAGGAAAAAAAAGGAAATGTGATTTATGTCATCACCAGCAGCTACACATACAGGCAATTTACTTCTGATTTATCACCCAACCCTGGAAAAAAGAAGCCCAGTTAGCTTTTCCACGTTTGGAAAGGATGGATTCGTCATAGCTAATCTCAGAGTGGGCAAATTCCAAAACTAACTTGCAGCTCCTAGCGCGATGAATTGTTCGCTTGCAAAATTTATAAGTAGAACTGAAAGAAGTGTAATGGTAGCAATAAGGAAGCCCAATAGATATTGATGACTGAATCATCTCCTCATGGTGCCCGTCTCCCGCTGCCAAGCCTCCGAGTTTACATAATTTACTGAAACCCAGGGAGATTAAACCAAGCATTCAAAATGTTGCGCATCAAAAGAGGAACCAGATGGTGCAACGCTTTAGGACATTAATACATCACCTCTGGAGACCTGCATTCAGATGTGACATCAGATACAAACGAAATAAATGCGGTTGTTTTACTCTGCTTTTCTAGATAGCCAAAATAAATTTTCAAGGTTTCATGTTTGCCAGAAAGTGAAACTAGAAGGAATGATTTGTCAGCTTCCACTCATTCTGGGAATGACTGTACATGCTGAAAACCCCCAGCGAAGATTTTACGCCAGTCTATTTCATTAACCTCTGCCATGCTGCATCGTGCTTCAGCATGCAAACTAAACACAGCTCGACGCGGCAGTGTTCTAGCAGGTATTGGCAATACTGGAATTAACAGACAATTCCAGACATTCATTAATATAAGTGTTCACTACTAGTTCCTGAGATTAGCTTAATTGCATGTAATTTCTCCTTATTTCACAGCCTTGCAGCATTGACCTCATTCTTGCATTCTGGTTCAGTTTTATGCCACTCTGGTTGCCATTCAGCTTCAATCCAGGTTTCTCCACCCTCACATCCATCACAGCAGGGAGCAGATCCCAGCAGCTCTCTTGCTAAAGTAGCCATCCATTCAAAAGGAACAGAACAGGGTTCACATCATTAAGTTATTATTCAGTAGACTGGGTTTCAATACCTTTGCTATTGCGTTGCTTAGCCATTAAAAGAAATGGGGAAGAAAACATTTCTTCTAGGGGGAGAGTAGGAGAGGGAAGTAGTTAGTCTTTCAAATGAAGAGATGGTGACAGAGGGATGTGAACAGACAGCTTTTTCTGAATAATGGCTGCATGCATGCAGCGCACTCGCTTCCCTGCTGGGTTTGCCTGCTTCATCCTTGGAAGCCTTTCAGACAGAAAGCAGTTTACCATTTGCTCGAGTGCAGGAATACAACTGCAACCAAGAAAAGTTCTTTATGTTCACAGAGAGAAGGGGAAAAAAAAAAAGTCATTTATCAGCTTCAGTTCACAGTCCTTTAAAGCCCACATTTCAGGAAGGGATTCAGTGGTGTAGCAGAATCTCCAAGTACCGAGCTGAGATCTGATCCTCGGCTCGGCACTGGCATGATGAGTGTCACAGCCCCGGCACCCAGGGAGCAGCAGCAGCCCAGGCGCTTGCTGCCGCTGGCACCGAATACCCTTCCCTTTTATCCTTAGCATGTATCTCAGCTGGGGAAGCAGAAGCCTGGGCACCGCCGTCTAGATCAGAAACCTTTTCCTCTGAGGGATAAAAAAATCTGTATTTTAAAACGATTTTTAAAAATGAAACACAGGATACCAGATCCGTCATTCTTATGTTCCTTGGAAATATGTCAAAAGGCTGGCTTAGGGAAGGATGAAGGAGCAGCACAGACACCAGATACGCCAGAGAGTTACATAAAAAGCCACCTTTAAAACAAGTATTTTCATTAAAGAACAATGGCAGAGGGGATTTTGTTTAGTTTTAAGTTAGGCTTGGTTTTGAGAAAGACGATTTGTACGATATTCTTTTCATGTATAACCCCCTTTCATCGGAATTCCAACAGGCGCCTTAGTACCGTGGAATTATTTTTACTGCTGCACTTTTATCTTTTATCTTGCACTCGGCCGTGCCTCTGTGGAAGTTTCCGTAACGGCAAGCGGTTCTTGCCTATCGGTCCCTCCCAGGGCAGTTCCTCCGACGCAGAGCCGGGCGTAAGAAAAAGCCTCAAGCAAGGATCAAGCTATAAAACTCGGTAGATTATGTGAGTTTCGTTTTCTTATATTGAAAAAACCCTTCCTGCCATAGTTTCTCCTCACGCTGTTGCTGGCGAGGGTGTGCGCCGAGACAACGAGCTTCCCCGCTAATTCACAGAATGACAGGGTGAAGCTGCGCACTCTGCGCCGTCCCTTCGTCCTGCAGCGTTCAGGGCAATATTTTGGCGGCGGCTACAAAACCACGCGGCAGCGCGCGGGTTTGGGGCTGTTTTGGGGGGATCTTTGCCCGAAGCAAATGCCCGCAGCGGAGCCTCAGCCCCGGGCGGGGAGGCGGCGTGTGGGCTCCCGGGGGAGACGCCCGCCCTTGCGAGGGGCGCTGGGCTCGGTGCAGGGTGCTGGGGCGGCCTTCCCCCCACACACCCCCCCGCGGCCTCCGCTGTGCGCCCGCCGGTGCCCAGGCAAAGCCCGGCGCGGCCGCGGCCTGAGGGGGCTCGGCGGAGCGGACCCACCGCGGCGCGGCCGTCGAGGAGCTCCCACGGGCGGGGAGCGCCCGGCCCGGCCCGGTCGCCCCCTCCCCGCCCGCTGATGCCGCCGCCGGGTGAACGCCGGGCCCGCGGCGCTGGGGGGGATCTCCCGCCCGCCGCCGCCGCCGCCCCGCGACCCCGCCCCGCCTGCAGGGGGCGCCGCCGCCGCGGGGCCCGGGCTGCGCCCTACCTGCCCGCCGCTCCCGCGCCGCGCGCCGTTCCCCAGCGTGCCCCGCGCCGCCGCGCCGTCGTGACGTATGCGCTGGGCCGCGGAGCATGCCGGGAGATGGAGTCCCGGGAGGCGGCCCGGGGCCCGAGCAGGGCAGGGGACTGCGGGCTCCGGAGCGGGGCCGGCGGCCGAGCGGGGCCGGCGGAGGCGACGGGGCGTCCCGTCCCGTCCCGTCCCGTCCCGTCCGGTCCCGTCCGCCGGGCAGCGAGGTCGGTATGGGCAGGCGGAGGGCCCGCAGGCCGGTCCCGGGCCTGCCGCCGCCGGGGGCTGGAGCAGGCACCTGCCCGCCCAGGGAGAGCCAGGGTCGGCCATGCTCCCTCTTGCAGCTGGTGCCGTAGCTGTTTCGATCGAGGAAAGTTAAAAGGAAACAGAAACACGCTTTCTTTTTTTTTTTTTTTTTGGGGGGGGGGGGTTGGTGTGTGTTTTATTACATGCAGTTTTATCGCACACAGGCTGGTCTGCGCCCTTTCCCTGGTCAGCCAGCACTGCTGCCCCAGCAGCCCCTTCCCCAGCCTTCCCCTTCTGCTTCCCCTTCCTTCTCCTTTCCCTTCCCCTTTCCCCTTCTCTTCCCTGTGATGGGGTCCTGTGCGCCTGTCAGCTTTTGCGTCACCGATTGAAAATTTGTCTTTCTTGGTCCATTTCATAAATTGTGTTGGAGCAGCCCATGGACTCCCAGAACAAAAAGGACTATTTTTAGGTAGGGAATAACAAATGTAATCAGTTGATTGGGCGACGCGCATAAATATCGTCAGTGAATAGATAGGCAGCTGCAGTTGCTTCTGCAAGGACTTGCTCAGCGCGCGTCCTGGTTGCTGTTAATTCCTTTCCCACAGCGGCCCTGATTCTGCCCGGGTGGGCAGCAGTCAGTGCAGCTGCTGTGGCGCAGGCAGGAAACCATCAGTTTGTGGGGAATGGAGCAGTTACGGGATTTGCCCTCTATCAGAGGGGAGCTTGTGTCACCTGGTCATTGGCCTCCTCTGCTCACGCCTGGGAGGTAGCAAAGGATGGCATCTCCATTACACCCCCGCACAAATAATGACTTGGAGTCATTAATTATAGAATCAGTCATTTTCCCCCTGCCTTTTCCCTCCTCCTCCTCATCCCTCCAGCCTTTGTTTCTGACCTCTTCACCCATCAGACGGGCTCTCACACTGCCTGCAGGCTGGCAGCAGTAGCCAGAGGCAGGGGTTTCGCCACTGGACCGTGGCTCTGCTCTGCCCTGGCGTTTCTCAGGGTTGTGCTGCTCTAAGGGCTCTCGGCAATGCTGGGCCTGCTCCAGCTCAGCTTTCACTCAGCCATCATGAGATGGTTTAGGGGTGGCAGAGAGACCAGTTTTACTGTGACCTCCTGGGGCTGCATCAGGATCAGGAAATGTCAGGGCTTGGGGCTGCCTCTGTGGGAACAGGGAGAAGCCCGGGCCTGGGCAGGCAGGTCTGGGGATCCATGTCCTTCACACACCAGCAGTGCCATGCTCCGGTGCCGCCAGCAGCACTGCTGGTTGCAGTGGCATGCAGGCAGTGTCCTGCAGGCAGGGGATGCTCGCAGGCTGATGGGCGGGTGGAGGTCGGGAGGCTCGGAGGAGTTTGCTGCCTGGGGAGGAGGCGAGCCCTCAGACTAACCATTTCCCTAAACCCTGCCTGTGGCCTCTCTGCCTGCGTGCCCGGGGGAGAGTGTGGCACAACAGGCGCCATGCCAGCAGCTGTGGGGCCATACCCAGATCTTTCAGCAAAAGCTGCAGCACATTTCCAGTGTTGCTTGTTCACTCGCTTCAGCAGCTACCAACCAACGTTGAGGAAAGCACTAACATAATGCAGCAATTCTTGCCACCTTCTGGTTTTGATATTTTTTCTACCTTTTTCTATTCAGAATAGAAGAGAACAGTTCAGTTGGAAGGGATCTACAACTGAGCAGCAATCGGGAGCAGCAGGGATAAGCAATGTGCGCAGTGGATGCACTCAAAGGCAGAGAGAGCAAATAGATGCAAAGCCTGACCAGGGTTGCAAAAGAGAATGAGTGAGATTTACGGTCTCCTCTTTCATGCTGTGCTTCAGGCCCTGAGCAGCAAAACTCTGTGGGACCGCCCGGGGCCCCAGTGGTTCCCTGGGGGTGTTGCTGTGCCCAGGGATGGGACAGGGGTTTTCTCCTGGCTCCTGGCATCACCAGGGAAATGTTCTTTTGGCCCCTGATGTATTTTACAGTGAATAAAAGTGGACGTTAACATTGAACCAGGGTGGTCTGGCAGATTTTGTGAGGGCTTACCTGAAAATGAATAGTATGACAAAAAAATAACGGTAGGAATAAGAAAATAAGCTTTTACTGCGTCCTGGAGAGAAAACAAAGGACTCTCTGGATTTGGTTAGAAGTCATAATGATGAGCAGATGATGTTACCCAGCATGTTGGAGTATGGGACCCTGTACCATGATGAGGAAGGACGGGGAGTCTGTGAACCCAGACCCTCTGGCAGAGTGGCGTGTCCCGAGGGGCTGCCCCATGCTGGCGGCCATCCAGCCGGCAGGGCTTCGTAGGTCTTGGACATCCCATGGGAAGTGGGCGTGTGGGTGCGTTGGAGCAGGGAGGGAGCCAGCTGCTGATACGCAGCCCGTGGGGTGCAGCAGCAGTGATTTGGGGGTCATGGAGCCGTCCTTGCGGGACTGTAGTGGCTCAGAGGCAGGGGGGTGAGCACTGAGATGCTGCTGAGGGTTGGGTGAGCAGGGCAGGGCTTCGACTGCTTGTCCTGAGAGAGCTGGCGCGGGCAGTGGGTGGCAGTGGGGACCGTGCCGGGCTCTGCAGAGCTGCTTCCTTTGATAAAGTGAGCTCACTGGTGATGCCTGCACTGTCCCCTTTTATAGCGGTTTATCGGTGGTCTCTAAAAGCCCTCCTGGCTTTTTTTCTTAATATCACTGCCTTGGAAGTCTGTAAATGTCTCACCTGAAGCTGAAGGTACTGCAGAGCCAGCTTGCAGGCAGAGGAGATGGTCTGCCTCCAGATTTCTCCCTGCTGTTACCTTTGGGATCAACCCCAGGGCGGGGGGTCCTGTGGGCAGGCAGGGGCCACAAGCACCACGGTGCAGCTCTGTGCCCACTCCTTGCGGTTGGGTGTTGGGGCACTCAGAGTCCCCAGGGTTCTGTGTTTAACTGTGTTATGTTAATCGGCTGGGAGCAGGGGTCTGAGTGTCATCAGCAGGGAGAGGGGGGTTTGCAGGGGGACGCTGCCGGGGGGCAGTGGCAGGCAGGCAGCCGCCAGTGTGGGGGTCTCTGGACATAGTGGGGAGGACAGGGGTCACAAACCAGCACGTTCAGGAGATTATCTCATGTTGGCACTCGGGGTGTTACACATTGGGGGTGCCAGCCTCGTCTTTCCCAGGCATGGGGCTCCCCGAGGGCTGAGGCCCGGGAGGTTCCCGCAGAGGGGCCATGGGGTGACTGCAGCAGAGCCAGCGGTGGCCCATTGCCAGCCCGAGAGCCATCCACTGGCGATGCCACGAGAGGGCAGCAGGTCCTCACGGACCGCGGTGGCCACAACTGCCCCGCAGCCATGCCGGTGGCAGGGCCCCACAGCTGCCCCGGGGGGCTCGGCAGAGGTGTCCCACCGCCGCACGCCTGCGGTTGTGTGCAAGCCCCCAGCGTGCACGCTCCTGGCGTCTGCGCTCGCGTGCTGCATCCCTCCGGGGCCTTCAGCCAAGCTTCCCATGCGGAATGCCATGCCACGGGACGGCTGCGTTCCCCCAAAAGCCGTTCCGAGGTGAGCTCTCCCTTGCCCCAGCCAGCGTGTGTGCCCCGGGAGCATGGGCACTGCTGGCTGCTCGGCAGTTCGGCACGGCCGGCCTGAGCCGCTGCCGGTGCAGCATTTCCCGGGCAGCGGCAGGGGCTGGCACCACGCTTCTCGTGCATGTGGATGCATGTGACAGAGCAGCACTGCTGACTCCCCCAGACACCGCATCCCCCCCTTCCTCGCAGCCCCACGCAGCGCTTGCCCATCTCTAACAGCGGGCAGCATTAAATCTGCCCGAGCTCTTTGTAGACCTGTTGGTTACTGCACTGACAATATCTCACTGCAAGAGAAATTCCCAGGCAAACACATCTATTGATTTTCTTTCTAACTCCCTTTCGATGGATTTGCCAACGAGTGGGGCATTATTATTCCACCAGGTCATAAACAGGCAGCCTGTGCCCACAGACATGGACGGGCCGTAAATCCCCGCTGCCCTGCCCGTGGTGGCACTACGTCTGTCCAGCTGGAGGGTGGCGTAAAGGGGAGGTGGACCAGAATTACATCTTCCTTGTGTGAAATGGAAAACCCAGGTCTTAAGTCAGGCCCAGCTGAGCGGCCGGTCAGTGTCAGCGGGGTTAACCTGCGGAGCCTAGAGGAATCCCTACCTGGGTCTGTTCCTGACGTTCCCTCTATGGCTTCATCTGGAGAGCCTCCTCCTCTCCTTCTTCCAAGCTTTTCTGCTGTTGAAGAGCTACCACATCCTACCCCTGATGTGGCTGCATTCTTGTGGTAAGTGGAGTGATTCCCAGTTTTGGAATGACTTGGGATCTTTTGGAAGAGGCGCTGTATAAAATGCTGGATGACTAGCAAACCCGTCGTCTTCTCGGAGCTCTCAAGACAAAATAGCACTCCAATACAAAAAATTGAGGTATTATGCTTTTGTTATTGTTATAGTAGTGGTGTTACCATGCTCCCCTCTTGTCCAAGCACTAGGAGGTGCTGCTGGTAACACTGGAAGTGTTTCCCCACATCTGCAACTGCTGCATCCTGCGCAGGGACCCCTGTGTGCTGTCCAGGCAGTCACCTCGTGCTGTGGGGTTATTAAATCCTGGTGGAGCACAGAGACAGAGCCAGGCACCCCGACAGGCGAGCGGTACCTCTGCACCCCCTGCGCTGCTCATCCCTCCTTTCTTACGCAAGGCTTGACACTTAGCGGAAGGCTGTTACTGTCTTTGTTTTGTTGTGTTGTTGTTGTGGTTTTTTTTTTTTTTTAATAACGTATTTCAGACAAACAAACAAACTAATAACTCCCACAAGTTGCCATGATGTGTCTAACCACATCCGTGGCGCTGTGCTTCCAAACAGATGTTGCCAGGATTCAAGCAAGTCGCCAGCAGCATTAGGAAAGCATGTTCAGATGCAAGGGCTGATAAGGAATCCCTCTATCCTCGCTGCTGTTGCTCTGCAGCCCCTGCAGCCAAGCCTCATCCTCCTGCCAGAACGGGACCTTTGGAGCACCCTAGCAGCAGTCACCTGCAAAGCCCCCCTGGGAGCCAAGCAGAGGCTTTGCAAGAGCAATCTGAGTGCCCTGGGAGCTTACGTAGTTCTCCATGGGGCTCGTGCAATGTGGACCTGATTGCTAAAGCTGGGTTTACTTACTCTGGACTGGACCCAGCTTGCAGCAAAGACAACGGGAGTGTTTCTGTTGGCTTTGCTAGCAGCTGGAGGTGGCATTGCGACAGTACGTTGCAGGGTCTGGTTCTGATTCTCTCCAGTCCAATGGCAAAAACTTCCTTTGACTTCATCAGGAATAGGGTTGGGCTGCCAGTATTTTCATTCGAGAGAAGCCAGTCAGCTGGGCCTCCGTGCTGACAAACACTGTACAGCCACTGGGTAATAAAAGCCAGACCGAGTCTCCAGGAATATGCGGGGTTTCTCCGGTTCACTGTTGGGGTTGCGGTGGGGAGAGCGGGCTGGCCCCCGAGCCCCCTCCTTGTGCACAGGCAGCTGAGCAAATAACTAAAACTCATCTCAGAGGTAGGAGGGAGGGAGGTCGAGGGACCCCACTCCCTCCTCCCAGGGCTATGGTTGCAATGGCAGGTCCAGGGATAAAGGAGTGTGGTTTGGGGGGAAATACCTCCCAGATCTCAATAACTCCTCTGTGAGGTGCCGCGAGTGTTGGGCGGTGGGGGTGGGAAGAGAAGGAAGCACAGGCTCTGTCAAGGAAATTGCCAGCTTTCTAGGGATGCGTGCACTCCTGAAGGCACGTGGAGCTGATGCTTCTCATCCCCCGGGCAAGCAGAGGAGGTACAACAGCCCTCCGCGCTGTCCCTCCCCGGCCCCGGAGGAGCTGGCTCACCAGCAGGGTGTGCGGCTGGCACTCTCAGGTAGGTTTTAAGAGCAGAAACGGGGTGATTATTTTGTTAGGACTGTACTTAAGCCCCCAAAGCTCGTTCCACAAAAGCTACCAAGAATTGCTATCCAGCGCTGATGACTTCCAAGTGCTCATCTGGATAAGAGCTGGCAATTTGGCAGTGAAGCCCGTCTCCCTCTGCTGAGCCACGTCCTATTTCATTTTCCTCCTTTGGAGTTACACCCAGAGCCTTTTTGGTACAAGGGAACATTGTGCATCCCTTGCCAAGCACACCGAACCAGTAAGCTCGGCTGCAGTAACCCCTTACAGACCCAAGAAGCCAGTCTGCAAAGCAGTCCTTTTCCCCAAAGTGACTGGAGCTTCCGCTGTTACAAAGGGGATTAAACACAGATAGCTGTTCCCACCTTACCTGTGAAGTCTGCTCTGCTGACGAGCCTGCCACGAGTCGCCAGGCTCCCCGGTTAATCTGCTATTGCTGAGGATGTGGCTGCTATGGAAGGGGCGCTGTGCTACTCACACAGTTTTCTGCCTTTATTTACAGACTTTACTCTTCCCCATGTGTGGCTCCATTCGGTGACTGCTGCTCCTGAAATGGCTTTGCTCCATCTGGATTTCCTTCAGGAGAAAGGAGGAACCCTCACTTTCATGCCAGTCCCTTTGGAGAGCTCTTGAAACCACCTTCTCCACCACCCCTGGCTGCAGTGCCCTTCCCTGGGAGGGACGGGCGAAGGAGGCAGCGGGTGGTGCAGGATATGTTGGACCAGCTCATGTTCATTTTCTTCCCTTGCTAAAGGGGCTGTCTTGGCAGAGCGGATGCTGGAGGACAGCTCTTCTTCTCTAGCCCACCATTTGCAGGGAAGCTGTGTCCTCTCCTTCCCCAAGGTGACGTGTCTGGCGGACCACCACTGCACAGAGCTTCAGCTATTCCCAGATGGGGCAGCTAATGCAAACACTCGAGTCTAAGCTCTTGCAGCTGCATCAGTTGGGTTGTCCCTCAGCACAAGGCAATGCAGGGAGACTGTTGAGTGCACAAGCTGGGTGCCCCCGGAGCTAGCACTCTCCTGCAGAGGAAAATTCTTGCTCAGAGATTTATTTTACTCCTTACTTGCCTCAGGTTGCTGCTTGCGAACATAGACTGTATCCAACGAGGACCAAGGGAGGTTGCTCTTCCTGCTTATTCAACCCATTCCTTACTGCTTGTTTGTACTCAAGGAGCACCTGAGAGCACAAGCACTGTGTGCACAGGCATCGCGTGCCCTGTGCTTCATCACAGAGAGGACGTGTGACACGGGGAGACGCATAGAGCAAATGATAGCTTGGAACGGAGCCTCCAGCAAGGCATTCCCAGACCAGCGCTCCAGCAGCTGGACCATGCTGCCCATCCAGCCTGGGCTGCATCCAGATCTTCTTTCAGTTGTTGGTGGAAGCCTGTATGTGTGATTTGAACAATGATTGTCAGAAAGCCTTTTAGAAAGGCTTGCAACTGTATGCCCCATCTCCAGACAAGGCTTAGCTAAGCTTAGGCTAAGCCATAGCTTGCATTAAGGACACATCCAGGCATTTGGTGCTAGTGGTCTATAATTCTTAGCTATAAAGCCAATAATGCAGGAAGGTTTGATGTCCTATTGGCAATCATGAGATGACTGATTCTATTTTCTCTTCAGCTCTATGTTCATGTTCTCCCTTAAAGCACGGCTCCAAAATGTCCTTCCCCACAGAGGATTGCTGAAACCACTGTTTGAGCTCTTACGAAGAAGCTTTGCAGCCCAGAAGTGTCATTGTCATCTCCTCCTTTCTCTTCTAGATGTAGTTCAGTAGTGATGTTAAAAAAAAATGTTACCCAGAAGTGAGCAGAGGCTCATGGTATCACCTTGTAGCTTCGCTCTTGCTGAGCCACCCAGTTTCCCATGGCTTCATGGCTTTCCCTTACAAGGCTTGGTGTTGCCTAGAGCTGCTCTTCCAGAAAATAATCTTTCTAAGAACCAGCTCCAACTCTCCGTGTCTGTGTATACCAGTGTCTCCTTAGATGTTGAGACATCTCCTCACAGCCTTGTTTTAATTTATCTTAGCAACTGTCCCCCTTTTATCCCACTGAAAGACAGGTTGGTTGGAATTTGCTCATTCTTCTTGTGACAGCTTTGATCCTGCGCACAGAAGTGTTCCCTGACAGCCAGACATCAGGGAAGGGCTGTCCCTATCCCGAGGGGCTTCAGGAGTCATGAATGAATACTGTGTTTACTTGTATTTCTAACTGGCAAAGTGCCTTGCCAGATCAGCTGCACGTCACTGCAAGCTGAGAACATTGAGACAGTCCTCATTCCTCTACAGCTCCTTCTTGGGACTGGGAGGTGGTTGTTGGAGGCAACAGCCATCCAGATCATGGTGTTGGGAGCCTCGTTCGGCCATAGGATGGAGAAAGGCTTTTCTTCTGTGGGTCTATCACCTGGTTATGAAGGTTGAGCCTTCATTCTTGGATCAACCAGAGGAGTGTCTATAGATAAAGAGATTGGAAACATACAGGACAAAGATGGGAGTCCTGGCTCTTTTGCTCAGGGTATCACCACATGCGATGCTTTCCTTGTCCTTAGCAAGTGTTTGGACCAAGGCAGAATGAAATAGGCTCTCTGGGTTTCTCTTCTTGTGGTTAAGACCACCAGGAAGTTTCACAGTGGGTTTCAAAGGCCCAAATATTTCCTGAAAGCAGTGTTGACAGTTTGGTTTTGGAAACGCCTCCATCTATTCCCTGTGTGGTGAGATTGTTCTGGTACCCACTTAGCCCCTCTGCCTCATCCCACAGTCTCTTTGCAGCCTCCTTTGGGTCCATCTCAGTGCCCTGCATAAGGTGTCACCCAAAAGAGAGAGCTAAGGACCACAGGGACCAGAGAGGGCTGTTGTTGGGGCGGGGATGAGGGCACTGAGCTCTTTGACCTGGTCGCTTTGGAGATGTTTCTCTTTGGCAGGGAAGATAAACTTGGGTGGTTTTGTTTCATTGTGAAGTGCAGAAAGTGAATATGCAAGTTACAAAAAAAGGAAGCTGGAAATGCTCACACTTTCTACCCACTCCCAAGCAGTGACCTGCAAGTCCTGTTTTTCTCCTTCTCTCCTTGACCTTTCTGGTTTCCCGCTCCCACCTGGCCTACACCTTCAGCAGCTGTGTTTATCCTGGCTACAGCAAAGTTTGGGTTTGGGATGACTGTGCTGAGATTTATTTAATGTTGTTTGATTTCTTCCCTCTCCCTAAACTAGAAACAACCGAGCTCGGGAACAAGAAGGAGTTGAAATCCATGCCCTTCATCACCTATCTCTCGGGCCTGCTGACAGCACAGATGCTCTCTGATGACCACCTCATCTCAGGTGTGGAGATTCACTGCGAGGAGAAAGGGCGCTGCCCATCCACTTGCCATTTGTGCCGGCGCCCCGGCAAGGAGCAGCTCAGCCCTACGCCGGTTCTGCTGGAGATCAACAGAGTGGTGCCTCTGTATGCTCTGATCCAGGACAATGATACCAGGGAGGTGAGTGAGCCGGTGATGGACCAGCTCCACCGCTATGATCCTGCCATAGTCACTTCTCAAGTCTGCCTTCCTCAGGCTCTGCATAAATGCTGGGTTTCCCAGAGCGGGGCAGTGTTTTCGTGTGCAGGGTTGGTGGGGAATGCTTCATGATGGTGTCAGTGGTGGAGCTGGCAGGTCCTGCTGCCCGCCACCTACAGCCCTCGCAGACCTGTGTCTCCCTGCCTTTGGGATGGTGAAGGCAATGCTGTGAGCAGCCAGGGCCATGGCTGTTCCTGTCTGCAGCAGACACCGGCGTGCAGGATGCGTCCTGCCGAGGGGTCCTAAGAGCCAGGCATCAGGTCAGTCTTTCCCTCCTGGCTCCGAGATCTCAGCCATAGCTGCTCAAGGGATGGCCAAAGCCCTGCAGGGCTCCAGCGTGGCTTTGCAGAGCGCTGGTGTGGAGGGAGGGAGTAGCCAGCCCCTCGGGGCAGTCCCACAGCCACAGGAGGTCACTGTTACTCCAGGAGGGACCAGCCAAGCTGGAGGTCATCCTTCCCTGGGGCTGGGCTCCTCTCCCTCCTGCGAGAACTTCAGCGTTAATCCTATGGAGACTGATTTCCCACTTTCTCGATTCACTGCCACCCCCCCTGCAGCCCTCTAACCCCAAGTCTAAAATGACAGACCTGCTTAAAGTCACTTATTAGCACTGGGCCTGCACTGGATTAAGATGCCTGGGGTGAGGCAGTGCGCAACAGCCGTGAGTGGGACGAGGGGGCTGCAGGTGGGGAAGCAATCCTAGCACCTGGAGGTGCGACCACCAGGAATGATGCTTCACCCCCTTCCCAGATCCACAGGCAAAAGAGCCCCCGTGCTTCTGGCACCCAAGTCCCTTATGGGGACTGTCCCTCCTTGTCTGCCTCTTGATCTTGGTCCTGTTTTCCTATCTATCAGCCCTCCTGGTTCTTCCATGCAGCAATGCCTGACTTCCATACCTCGGTTCCTCTCTTTCCAGCTCTTTTCCCCAAACTCCCTTTTTCCCACTATTTTCTCATCCTGTGTCCTTTCCCCACCCATGCCTGCTTTTCCCGCTGGGCAGTTCTTGTGTAGGTACTGACCTTGACCTGCCATTACCAGCACATCCAAGGCGGTACTGGGATGAGGCATTGCAGGTACAGGGAGAGCAGTGGGAAAGTTGGGTTTTCTTCAGGCAGGACAGACATGCTTCCCAGCAGCGGTCTGCAAGACGACCATTCCTTTTGGGGTACGAGAGCAGGGAAGGGATAACAGCGAAAGCAGTCAGAGCCCAGCAGGATCTGGGCGATCTCCATGGACCCTGCTCACCATCAGCTCCCCTTCCTAGCCCTGCGCCTAGGTGGTAACACCTCTCTGGCCCTGGCTGTGAGATCCCCTCCACTTCCTCACCTGTCCCCCCAGCCCTGCCGATGCTGCCGGCCCTGCCAGGCTCACTTGGAGAGCTGGAGCCTGCATTTCACCAGCAGGAGCCTCCTTCCCTCCCTGGCTCACGCGGAGGGCTGGCCCCATCAGCTGCAGCTGGAGGACAGCCCGCATTGTGCTTTCTGCTGAGGCACTGGGAAAAACAGCAAACACACACACACACAAACAAACAAAACTCCAACACAGCAACCAAACGAGAAGCCCCAGCCATCTTCCAGAGGGCTGTGTTCAATGCATCCCTCCTCCTCCTCCCTCCACCTGCTCACCCGGAGGTGGCGGGGCACCCTGGGGACCCTGTCTGTGCAAGGGTGCTGCGTGTGAGTCTGCTCCCCTCTCACCCCAGGGTGCTCTCGATCGGTGGTGCTGGGGTTAGAGGTGGCAGGGTGTGGGATTCGGGCGGCTGAGGAATGGAGGATGCTGCCGGAATGGGTGCTAAGGGGACACCAGGAGCTGGCAGCGAGCAAGGTCACCAGGCTCCATCCACAGTGGTGGGTCCTGGGGTGGGGGGGCAGGTGGGTGCACCTTGCTGACCCCTGTCATGTTGCTGGACATCTCGTTGTTTGGGCTGTGGGTTTCTCTTGATGGCAGGCCCTCATTCCCCCCCGTACCATCAGCCCATCCAAAGCCATCCCCACCCTTGCCGCAGCAGGACACTGGGAGTGCTGTTTGGCTTCCCTGTCCCTCCTTCTCTTTCCTGGCCATTCCCATTCCCTCAACATGAATCCCTTGCCTCACGTCAGCTCCAGCACTTTCCCCTTCTCGCTCGCTTCTTAAACCTTCATCTGATCTGCTGTCCTGCTTGCTCCATCCCTCCCTCCCCACCTTGCTTCTCACTTTCTCTCCACCAGCCTCTCTGCTGCAGGATATTTATTTCTCTCCCTCCTCTCCCTCTGCTGCCCTTCTGCCCCAGAGGCAGGGATGATTCCCGGTGCTGGTAGCTGTAATCCATTGCTGCTGGAGGGGCTCGCTGCCACCACGGCACAAACCTTACCTGGAGGTTTTGCCTGGTGGCCTGGGCTGGGCAAAGCTGCACCCACCTCTGCAGAGGTGATGGAGCTGATGGTAGCCATGCCCCAGGGAGGGTGGCTTGGTGCAGGGGAAATGCTGCCTGTGTGAGAATGTGTCCCTGCACCTCTTGCGGCATCGTGAGCTCGGGGATGAGGGATGCCTGCAGGGGCACAGCCTTCTCCGGTGAACGGGGAGGGAGGGTGACCAGGAAAGGGTAGGGATTTGGGGTCGGTGGGAAGCTGCCATCTTCACGAGGACATCACCCTGTTGTCAAGACCCAGCCCTTTGCCCTGGTCCCCTGTGAGCGTGCCGGAAAGCTGCCGGCTTAAACTGCTTCCTCGCTCTGCTCACCAGGGTAGGCTCCCAACGGGCGGGTGCTGTCAGGAGCATCTCGTGTACGATCTGGATGATGAAATGTCCTTTTTCAGCATCAAGTAGGAGGCCTGGGGGTTGTCCCAGGCACTAGCAGAGTGGCGTTTGCCAGTGGCATAAACAAGATTTGCAGATGCATGGGCTGAGCCAAGTCCTGCGCCTCCGAGCGCAGCATCCACAGCCGAGCGCTCCCCTGCCTGCTTTTCCCCCTTCATGTGGATAATAATCAATACAGAAGTGCTGGCCTTAGGGAACTGCGAGCAGATCCCAATTCCCCTGTAGTATTAAAAAAATAATAAATGTAAACATCTTTGCATATATGTCCCCATAGATAATCATATGAGTGTACAGAAAGCAAGGTCAGTAATAAAGTGGATGCTAACATCCATAAAGTTTGCTGAAAGTTTTCCTGTAGAAGCCTAGCGGCAGGGGTGAGGCAAAGCACAGGTAGACATTTTGCCCGCTTCAGTATGAGCAGGTTTGCCTTTTCATCTGCGTCAGTGCAGTGAGTTACGCACTTCTTAAAATTTACAACTACCGCTCTGTACAAGGCCATGTTCCCGGTTGCTGATGACCTTGCCAGACTCTTAAGTGGCATTTAAGTTTCTATGCTGGGTGTCTGCCTTGGGCTGATTTGCGATTTTTCTATGCGTGCGTGTTTGATTTCAGCTAAAACTGACCATTTCCAAGAGGGAGATTAGGTGAAAATATATTGCTTTGCCCATGTGAAATAAGTTGGAAAACTCTTTATTTCCATGTCATTGGGAACTGCTGTTTTCTTCTTCCTTTGAAGCAAGGGCATGAAATTCAGAAGGGCTCCAGGAGCCAGGTTTTGCCTTTTGCTGCCCAGGGGACGTTTGTCCAGAGGCATTTGTGCTGTGAGCTCAAGGCAGCCCTTGGCTGAGTGTGATTGTTGCGCCAGGGCAGGTTTAGGTTGGACATTGGGAAAAATTCCTTCCCCAAAAGGGCTGTCAAGCACTGGAAGGGGCTGTCCAGGGAAGGGGTCGAGTCCCCATCCCTGGGGGTATTTAAAAGCCAGGCAGAGGAGGTGCTTAGGGCCAGGGTTTGGTGGTGGGATGGCAGGGTTAGGGGAACGGTTGGACTTCATGAGCTTAAAGGGCTTTTCCAACCCAAACGATTCCATGATTCTACCAGCAGGGGTTCGGTCTGCCTCCACTGTCCTGCTCAAGCATCGCTCCTGCTCCCAGCATCTTGGGTGCCCAGAGCAGGCCACTGCCAGTTATCGATGGCCCCTCTTTTCCTTCTTGTGTGCGATGAAAACTTCACAGATTGAGCTCCTGTTTCTGTTTCCCCCTGTGGTTTAACCGCGTTGGTCGGAGAACTTGCATGGTCACTGATAGCTGCAGCCTGGCTGGGGATTTTGGCAGTGCTGGGTGGGCAAGGAGCTTCCCAGGGTCAAGGAAATATGTCTAAAATTCCAAGCACCTTTTGAAGGGCTTTGTTGCATGGCTTTTTCATTGTGCTCATGGCTGGTGTGGCTGTGGCCAGAAGGTTTCACAGAGGAAGGACTTGCTGGAACAGAGCCAATGCTGGAGTCCTCTCCCCACCAATCCCAGTCAGCCAGTGAGGTTAAACCAGTGCAAGTAGGTTTATAGCACCGTTGCTGTTATAGCTCCATCTCTCTTCAGTCTAAATGCTCACAACCTGAGTTGAAGAGACGGAGAAACTGTGACCTTGTCAGTGACTTCTGTGGATGTCTCTGGAACCTGCATCGTATTTTGATCGATGGCCTCTGCCCGCATCTGTCTTCTGCTTCACTCGTGCTCTGCCGTAGTGCAGCACCACAGTGTGGTCAAAGCAGTGGTCCCTCCACTCCTGTGTCCAGATGAAGCTGGAGGAGATTCTCCACTAAAGGACTGTGGAAAAAACCTCCACCAGTGTCCGTGGCTGGCCAGGCCCAACAGCAAAGAGGTTAGGGTTAGGGTTGTGGGTCTTTCTGCTGGCAAAATGTCCCCAACACCTCGAGGGTAGGATGCTGTTGAGCATACGTGATGGGAGAGAAGAGAGATGTGGTGACCCTCGCTGGTTCCAAAGGAGAGGAGAGCTGCACGTCCCCCCAGCGAGGGTGCCAGGCTGTGGTGGCCTTCCTCCTCCACCATCAACATATTCCTGCCTGCTCTCACTCCATACTCATTACTGCTCAGTGTAGCCCTGGAGTTCACCAAGGGGCACGGGCTGAGAGAATGAGACCCCAGGTTTGCTGGTTCTGCAAGCCTCCGTGTCCCCTGGAGTGGGATGAGGGAAGGTGGGCCAAGCAGCTTTAAGTTTCTTTCCCTCCCACCACCAGCACCAGCCGGGGAGCAGAATCGAGACCTGGAAGATGCCGTGCACATGGGGAGCACCTTCGCTGGGGATGCCCACAGTCGTGGCTGGGGCCATGGGGCAGCTGTGGTCAGCAGGGGGGAGGAAAGGGGCGGGCATGTTCGGCAGTGTGGTCCCTTCTGTTTGCGGTCTGTTCCTTTCCCCCCCAAAACCCCCAAACAAACACAAAGCCGCTCCTGTGCAGCAGCTAGGCCAGCTGCAGAAGTGCTTAGAGGGTGGCGTGGCCAAGGGGCTGAGGGAAGGGGGCCAGGAGAGATCAGTCTCGCTCCTAGAGGGAAAGGGACTCAAACCCCTGTTGTGTGTATTTAAGGAGGCAAATGGACATGAAGCTTGGCTTTTTAGAAGACCCCTAGGACCTTGATTTAATTAGAAAATTGAGTAATCTCAGGATTTGCCTGCAGCCAGGGCCTCCTCACAGCACATGTGACCCAGCCTGTGGTGTGGAGGGGCTGGGGGGCTTGTGGGGGGCACGTCCCCACGCTGCTGGCCCTGTTGGTCTCGGCAGGAGCCCGGCATGTGGCTGGGACCCCAGGGCTCTCTTGGTGGGAGCTGTTGAAATGCCTGCACATGGAGTACAGTGGGCTTGTGCCAGTGATGTCCGTGTCCCAGGGACCTGCAGAGACCCTGCTGGGTCACCCGCTGGGATGGCCGCTCTTGAGGCTGGAGCAAAATTCCCCAGCGCTCCTTCCCACCCCTTGCCTGTGAGCACCTGCTGGCCCGAGGAGCCATCTCTTGCTGAGCAGAGCACCCCAGAGTGCTTGAGAGTCCCCGGGCTGGTAGGGTGGCCTTGGCCAGGACACTGGGAGTGAGGACCAGGGGAGCCGTGGGCCACGGCAGTGCCCAGCCTATGCCTGTGTCCCAGGGGGACGCTGCTCTGGTGACTACCTGAGCCCAGCCAGGTGGGCAGCTGAGTTATCATGGTCCAGAAGGCAAGCAGGGGCAAAGAGAGGGGAAAGCTCCTCTTTCATCCAACCCATCCTTCATCCTTCAAACTACTTACTCTCAGCTCACTCCTAGGACATACTGATGATGATGGGATCATGTGTCCTTCCTCCACCCACAGCCGGCTGGCTGCTCACACAGATGATGGCAAAGCAGTGGCGGCAGTTTCAGAGGGAGCTGCACAAACTGGTGTTGCTTTTCCTCCTGGGTCCAGCTGATCTCCATGCCCTTGCTGGCTCGCTTGCTCCGATGGTTGTATTTCAGCAAAAGTGCAAAGTGTAGCTGGTTTTGATGTCTTCTGGTGGTGGTTCTTGGTTGGGTCTCGAGGTCAAGGTTGTCTCTCACTTGCTGTTGGTAAGGCACAGTGCGATGGAGCTGTGCCCTGGCTGCATACCCGGAGCACTTCTGTGCACTTACACTCTAAATTACCAGGATGGACAGCCTAAAGGGCCCACGGTGGGGTGAAACGCATCCATCATACTCCCTTGCTGCCTGTCTATCAGGCGGTGGGGAGCCCACCCTTGTTTGTGCAGACAGAGCTCACCATAGCAGCTCTTCAGACCCCAGGCAAGGATTTGGAGTATCCAAGTGTATCGCTGATGCTGTGACCCCCACTTTGGTGCTGACGTTGCCCTCAAAGGGCAGAGCAGATGGAAAAGAGCACACCTGAGAAATCCAGGATCCTGGTGCTGGTGCCCCAAGACCCCGTGCTCCTGCAGCAGGAGCTTGCCTTGTTGGGCAACGCCCAGGCTCTGCTGCTGGCTCTGGAATTACGACTGTGCCTAGGAGAAGAGTCCTTGAACCCGTTGGATAAATGTTGTCCATGCAACTGTCCCGGTTCAGCCTGGAGGGAAGCAAACCTCTGTAAGCTGAGGCAGAGACGTGCCTGGAGGAGATCAGTCCTAGGCTTGAGCAGGACTGGGAGAAATATACACCCGAGGAGAAGGGACAGAGATGGAAGAGGACAAGGCAGAGGAATCAAGGACGAGGCTGGAGAAGTCAAACTGAGGCTTATTTCTCCAGGAAGAGCTTGGCTGTACCCCTTGAACCCCATTCAGGAGAGCAGATATCTGGGCCCTTCCCATTGCCCTATATCTCGGGGCTGATTCTCCTGGTGTCCTCTGCCCACCTGGGCCTGGCAGGAGGAGGGTGAGGTTTCGCAGGATTGTATGGGGACAGGGAGAGAGGCGTCCCTGAGGCCATGGGCTCACTTTGGCCCCCATATAGCACCAGACGGCAGAGCTACTGGAGGACAACGATCCTCCCCGCACATACGGGGCTTCCCCGAAGCAGCCCCTGACGGCGTGGAGAGCCGGTGCCAGGGATTTCTTTTTCCACCGCCAAAGGTGAAAGGGAGCCAGAGCAAATGGGGACAGCGTTTGTGGTGTTGAGGTGAGATATTTTGTTGTTGTTGTTTTGGTCTGGTTTTTTTTTTATTTGTTTCTGCTTTGTTTTAATATCTGCTAATTGGCCCTTCTCCTCCTCCTTGCGTGCTTGAGCATCCTGCTGCAGCTCTAGCCCACATCCGACTTGCGTTACCGGGGGAAGAATAGCTGCATTGTAACTGCCCCGATCGTGCTATAATGGGGAGCTTTGTAGCCGAGGTGTGAAAGCGGAGCCAGCTCCCCAGGACGGGACTCTCGCTGCAACGCAAAAGCTTTTATTTCCCCTGCTGCCAGGTTTTACAGTGTCCTCTGCTGCTCCCTCAGATCCCATAAATAACAGAAACCAGGATGCTGCCCACCCTGGGTCCCTTCCAGCACCCTGACCTTTCCGGCAAACTGCTGATGTGCCTTCCCAGGATGAAGTGCTGGTGATCCTGCTCCCTGGGGACAGGCAGCCGGAGGCAGGGAGGCTGTGAGCAGCACAAGATGAGATCCCCTGCCAACAGCAGTAGGGAAACTTCATCCTCCTTTGCCGTGAACCTGGAGCAGACTTTCAGACGCGAACTGCATGATCCTGGAAAGAGTCTCTGGCCTGGGAAATCCTTAGTTTTCCTCCTCCTTCCCCCCCCCCCCCTCCCCCCCGCCCTCCTCCCAGAGATGTCTAGACTAAGGAGCTGCGTTTGTCTCCTGTGAACGGCACTGAGCATTACTGTAAGGGCATGGAAAGCTTTTCCTCCAGCCACCCTATCGTCATGGTAGCATCCTGTTGAGGCTGTGAAATCCCTGCTTGAGCCTACATCCCATAGCCTTCTTTCCCCTGAAGAACAGCCAGCATTGCTGTTGCTATCTACCGTCCACTTGGAGTACGGCAGCGGCCGGGAGCTCCAGGCAATGGCCCGGTTGTGTTGGGCACCGTGTGGGGTGGCATCACTGGGTGGCTGGATTTGCTGGTAGCAGCAGAGGGCTGCACCCTGCCAGGCAGCCCTCACCTCCGCCAGTGATACCTGCCTGTGCTTGGGGAGAGGTTGTGGTGGTGGTGGTGTGCAGGCACCATCCCCATCCTGCAAACACGAAGGGACCGAATGTCTCTGTTGGCTGCTGCGCCCCTGGATGTGAGGCTGAGCCTGGCTGCTGGCAAAACCCAGCCTGCTTCCACTCTTCTTCCCTTCCTTCTACATGTAGAAGAAGAAAAACAAGCAAGCAAAGACCAGGGAAACTAGTGCAAAACCCAAAGTGTACCGAATTGCCAGCTCTTGGGTTGTCTCTGCTATCTCCAGCGTATCTATGTCCAGCCTGTGTGCTCATTTGTGGTCGTTTTTTCATTGCCCTGTATCTCCTCTTTGATTTTTCCAGAAACTGAGGTGTGCATACCAACCACAAAGAAACCTAGACTCAGAGAAACGACTGAGACAGATTTTCATATCCCTGTCAGCCATGGAGAAGACCAGATGTTCACAGATAAGCACCCAACACATGCCCTTCCCAGTATCCCATCTGGAAACAACACCCCCCCGTGGTGCGTGCTGAGTCCTGCAAAAGCTGATCTGAAAGGTTCCTTCATGTCCTATAACTTATCTCTCTGGGGATGTCAACAGAAAACCCATGGTCAGAAATAACTTAATGCTTCTCCCTCCATCAGCCAGGTCTAACAGAGGACAAAGGAAATGTTCTTCTATATTCTGTTGCAGAGCGTCTAAGCTATAAAACGGGGCCAAATGGCCTCCCCCTGAGCACAAATAACAACAGGAGAAAGATCCATATGCAATCGAGTGTAGGATAAATGTGCTTAGCTGATCATTCGTTTCCCTAATATTTTTTTTATGAATAGGCTTAACTTATGGTAAGATGGGACTTTATGGTCCTGTAAGTCTTGCTCGTGTCAAAACAAATGAACTAGCCATCCTATGGGGGAACTATCAATCCAATATATGTGTGTGTATGGGTGTGGAGAGTCAGACCTATTATACCTTTAAGAGCAAATTAGATGCTGTTCCTATGATTCATAATGCTATATATCTAATGGCATGACTCGTCATCTAGAAAATAAACGTTTCGAGCCAGTTTCTCATCTCATAAATTTCCCCTCTGGCACTGAAGGACATAAACTAAATGGGCTGACTCACAGGGAAACAATACAATTTGGATACTTTTAAATGAAAGACAAAATTGCCTTAGGGTACAGAGGGGCGTTGAGATCCCGGGGAGCGGTTGACAAGCGCAGGAGGGTGCATTGGGGGCCACTCTGCCATCCCCAGCGGGCAGGGCTGCTCCTGGGGAGCCCTTCATCCTTCCAGAGCCTGTTGGGCTTTCCCAGCTCGGTAGCTTGGCGTGACCACCACGGTGAAGCATCCGATGCGGAGATGGTCGTGTTGGAGATGTTCATCTTGTTGTACGTGCTGTCTCCTGGTGGGGAGGAGTGTGTTTGCCGCACGCTTCCGAGCATGGCAGCAGGGAAGGACAGGAGATGGGGAGGTGCCCACTCCAAGGCAGGAGGGGAAAGCAGTCCTCAGCCACCACAGCCCAGGGATGTCCGTGTGCATTCCCACCAGCAGCTGTCCCAAAGGCTGCAGCTGCACATGGGATGGGTCTCCACACCTTCGCTGCATCTTTTGTCCATTGCTCTTGGTCTTCCTGTGCCCTTGGGCTCCTGGTTTGGGTGGCAGCTGCCATTCCCCTGGGTTTGTGTGAGCAGTCCCGTACCTCCCGAGCTACACTGACAGAAGGAGAAAGGGAAGGAGAGGTTTTCACATGGTTGCAACCTTTGGAGGAGGACATGCCTGCAGTGTGCCTTTGGGGCTGGGCTGGTTAAAGCTGTTGCCTTTGCAAGGGAAGGCTGCTGATCTCTGCCCAGGACCTGAGAGCAGCCTCAGCCTCTGCAGCCAGAGCCGGGACCAGGCTGGGGGAGGTGAGGGAAGGAAGGGTGGGCTTGTGAACTACAGAAAAAGCCGTACCGGGCTTCAGGGCTGGGAGGACCACCGAGTCCTTGAGACTTACTGAGACCCTCCATTTGTCCTGGAGTTTCTGTGGCGCAAGTGTGTGTCCCCAGGGAGCAGGCTGGTGTCCCTATGAAGTGTAGAGCCTCCTAAAGCAAGGGTGAACATCCTCGTGTGGGGAGCTTCATCCCTGCTTTCTGCATGACCTTACCTGTTTCCCCTGTCAGTTCACTCTTGCCAATTCCCCACCCTTCAACATTTGCTCCCTGGCACCGACGAGAAAATCCTGGAAACCACCAGCTTGAAATCCCGCTGGAAAGTGGGGGAAGTTGAGTCCTGGCTGCCGGGCCGCCCCCGACCATCCCTGACGTCAGCTGGCTGCTGGAAGTCGGACGGTGGCGGCAGCCAGCAGCAGGGGCTAGCCATGCTCCGAGGAACCCGGTTAGCGCACGTAGGTGCGCTCGCCTTAATGAGTGCAATTGAAGGATGCATCGATTAGCTAACCTCGTTTGTGAGAAGGTTGACACAAGGCAGATGACGGCTGGGTACCTGCAGGATCTAATTAAAATGCGCGCGAGGCTAGGCAGGCAGAGCAGAGGGGATTGCTCATCCAGCCTTGCACTTACCATCGGAAAAAAGAAAATAGAAGGAAGGAATGGACTATTGGATTTGGCTAAAGGGCATGGATGGGGCGGGTGGGATTTCTTCGCTGGGTTGGGGATGTGCAGGGAGGAGCTGGGTTAGGGGCCAGGGAGGGAGCACGCAGAGTGGTCGGGGCTGGGGACAGGGTGACAGCACGGTGCCATCGGTGTGACGGCGCAGCGATTCCAGGGATTGCCCAATGTCTTCACCCACGGTGCATGTCTGTGCATGCACGTACCCACGGCGTGCGTATTTACCCTGCGTCCTGGGGGAGCACACGCTCCCCCATCCATCTACGTGCACCGCTCTCTGTTTCTAGCCCGCACAGCCCCACCACTCTGCAGAGGTGTATCATGTGTCACATGAACTCCTCTCTGTCTTCCCTGCTCTCTGATTACTTTGCGATGCCCTTTCCAGCCCAGTGCTTCAGTTACATTCTAAGGAATAAAATAACGTCACATTTTCTCTCTTTCACATGTTTTTGCCTTCCTTTTTTTTCCCTTTTTTTTTTTTCTTTTCCCCTTCTGGAACAGTCCCATTTTGTAAATGCCTGGTAGCAGAAAATGTTTCAGACGTGAGAGCCTCAAGGCACCTTGTTAAAGGTGCTCGGGGTGTTTGGGGAGAGCAACAAAACCCCGGACAATGGGAGCCCTGACGTCAGGCTCTATTTATACCTCCTCCTTTCAGAAACCTCCCCGGGATGGCGCTTTTCCTAGAGTTTTCTGCTAAATGCCGCAGCCACTGGAGCCATCCCTGTCCTCCTCAAAGGGCATGTTTTTATCTTTAAGGCGTAACCTGGTGGCGTGGGCGGTATCGCCGCGGCCAGGCATCCGCAGGCGGCTCTGAATGGGCGGATGGTGCTGCTGCGAGCTGGGCTGCGCGGAGGCTGGCAGCCGGGCTGCTCTAGGTGGATGGGGACCCGTGAAGGCGTTTCAACCCCAAAATGCGCCTTTTAAAAAGGTCAAAATCATTACAAAGGGGTTTGTTTTAGCAGATGAAGTTTTGGTGTTGTGATTCTTCTAGCAGGGCGGTGTTGGCTTCACAGGGTCAGGTTGAACGTTGGCCGTGTGTGTGTGCAGGGAGAGATGCTGTCTTCTAAGCTGGAGGTTGAATTAGGCACGACGGGCAAAGGGTAGCGAGGGAAACCACCGTAAATCCGTGCAATCTGAACTACAGCAGGGTACGGAGCAAGGCATGCCCCCTAAGTCCTGCAGCATGGGGACCGACACTGAGCACCCCAAGCTGTGGGATGATCCCAGGGAAGGCACCGCAGGGTTAGAGCTGAAGGACTTTGGGAATGCAGGCAAAGTGTTTCAGCCCCAGACCGCAGCAGATAAAGAGCTGTTACTCTGGGGACCCACTGGCGTCATTAGGAGTGGCTGGGGGGCTCCTGGTCGGGCTGGGGACAGCCTGCGGAGGGGAGACTGCCCAGCTGGGGCAAGTATTTTACAGGATTTTTTTTTTTTTTTCTTCCAGATACCACTATTTTGCTTGTGAGTAGTCCTTATGCAAGTGAATAAAGCCATAATTTGCTTGCAGGGGGGCAGCTTGTATGAATAACAAACCTATGAGAAGGGTGGAAGTGGTCTGTGTTGTTGGGGAATGTAGGATTTACTTTATTCTTAGTGGGGACAGCAACAGCTACGGGATGGGCACGTGGAAGAGCAGCAGTGTAAAGGTACCCTAGGCGTGATGCCCAGTGTCACCAATGGGCTTACGATTGCGTCTGCTCGGGCAGCTCAGTTCTCCATCGCAGGAGATCCCCGGTGTAGGACCATGGAGGTGCTCCCCATCCCCACACCAAAAGCAGCACCCGGGTTTGAGCCAGCATCACTCGATACCAGGGAGGTGAAGGGGCTTGCCCAAGGCCACGCAGGGAGTCTGTGGCAGAGCTGGGGAGGACCCCCCCGCCCCGTATTTCCCGATCCCGGGGCTCTGCACCCATGCGCCCCTGACGCTCAGCACTGCACGGCCAAGCCACTGGCTGGATTTCACTAAGTTTTTAGCACACGTGTTCACGCTTTTTGTTCTCATGTCAGGCTTTCAAGGGAGCCCTGATGAGCTCATACTGGTGCTCAGGGAAAGGGGATGTTATCGAAGACTGGTGCAGGTGTGACCTCAACGCCTTCGATGAGAACGGACTCCCGAACTGCAGCCCGCTCCCTCCGCCTGTGTACGTACTGGTGCGAGCCCCTCCCGCGGGTCTTGTCCCCCCGGCACCAGCCCTTTTCCCACAGGCTCAGCCCATGGGCACCTCCTTCCTCTCCCCTTCGAGCCCCGGGGCTGCAGTCCAGCGCTCCTCACTGCATGACTGATGCCTTTAGGATATCCTGGCTCCGGCTGTGGCCCTGGAAGGTTTCCTTATAGATTTTCATCACCTGATTAGCAGGGCTTGTAGAATGGGATTTCAAATGCTGAAAGAAATGGAATTACAGTGCAATTCATTGTGGCTTGTCAGAGCACAAGCAAATCAGGAGCAAACTGATGGGGAATTAGCTGAGAAAGCCGGAAGACTGGCTCCAGCGAGCCACAAGGAGCAGAACACCTTCTTAGCGAGCCAATATCCTCAGAAGGGATCCATTTCCCATCCTGAGTTCAACAAACACACTCATATGTTTGGAGCCGGACTCTCCGTAGCCCTGTACTTCATGTTGTCATTCACCCAGGTGCAAAGAGAGTGGACGCCTTTGCGCTAGCACGGCCAGGAGCACGAAGCCGCTCTGCCGTCAACCCTGCCCACGCGGGCCCCGATCCGGGCAGGAGCTCCCGCACAGCTGCCCTGCTTTGGCTTTTGCTCCCACCCGTCCGGGGCTGGCTCATTTGCAGCTGGGTGAATCCCAGCCACACCTGCTCCTTCTCTCCCTCCCTCCCTCGCCATTGCTCACCGGCGATGCAGGCTGGACCCCCCCCTCCTGCACACTCAGCCCCGCTGGGTTGCATGAAGGTTAAGCTGGATCCTCCCCTTCTCTGTTGCTCCTGGGCAGCCAATTCCCTGTGGGGCTGCGGAAGTTCAGCGGTTCTCCCAGGAGATGAAGGCTCCTTTAGACGGGATATTTTGGGGTTGCATGACCCAGGCTTTTCCAGGAGCAGGGGGAGTTAAGGGCACGCATTGCAGTAGGCTGGACCCAACTGACCTTCCACTGGAAGTTTTTCCATGCTTACTGACCTTCTCTCCCCTTGTGCCCCCTGTCCTTGTGAGTCTGTCTGCCCGTCCCTGTGTATGTGCGTGAGCCCTGCCTGGGGTTGTGCTGCTTGTAGAGGTGGATTCCTCCCCAGAAAGGGAGCTGATGCCTCATGTTGTTTCTTCCCTGTCTCCTGCCCAGCCTGCGGCTCTCCCCCAACGTGGAGCCTTCCAGCACCGTGGTCTCTCTGGAGTGGCTGGATGTGCAGCCTGCCATCGGGACGAAGGTGTCTGACTATGTCCTGCAGCACAAGAAGGTGGACGAGTACACAGACACGGACCTCTACACAGGTGGGTGCGGCTGCGAGGGCGCGCTCCTGGTGCGGAGGCTGCACGGTGATGCATCCTGTGCCCCCCTGGCTGGGAGCTGCTGCTTTTGTGGAGAACAGTGCATAGAGCCAAGGTGTTGTATGAGCTATCAAACCTGCTCCATCCAGGAGAGGTTTCTGAAGGCTTCTGCAGACATGGGTATTTGAGGGGAAGGGGAAATGCAAAAATGCAGCATGGCAGAAGGAAACGATTTGCCCTTTTTGGGTAGGAGAGCTGTGAGCTGGTGTTTCTGACTGAAGCGACTGTTTGATCTGATCAGACTGAAGTGCTGCAGAGTGGTGGGTGTGGGAGGAAGGTCAGCCCCCAGCAACTCCAGGGCTTCACTGGTCTGCTCCAATGAGTACTGCATTGCATGCCAGCCTTGGAAAGGACACTTTAAGTTGCTTTGTACACCTTTCAAAGTAACTCAAAGCTTGCGATCATTTAAGCAGCACAAAACTTCTCCAGGGGAACCTGAAACTTCCCTGGATTGGAGTTTGGTTTGTGCCTTGCAAAGGCTTTGTCAGCAATTCAAGCCGTGCTCTACGAGCTGCTGGGCAAGGTGGAGGGGTGTGAAGGATGGGGTTTGATTTGGGTGAATCAACGATTCAGAAAATATTTCTGAATATAGCACTTGAGACCTTGAGTGATGCTACTGCTGCATGGAAAGCCAGGCAAAACCTCCTGCTGCTTTTTGCTCATGGATTTTGGATGTAGTTTGTTAAAGAAACTCATGTGATGTGTCAGGGGCAGCCAGTGGTGTTGACCGAAGCAGAGATTTACCTTTGTGTGAAGGCTCCTTCCACAGATGCTGGCAGTACCTGATTTCACCCCCCCAGGTAAGGGAGCAGAGGAGGAAGGTTTCACCTGTCATGGGAGCAAAGCTCTGCAGCAGCTACTGCTTTCGGTGATTAGAAACCTCACTTGTTTTAAGGTGGAGCCTGGTCAGCTTCTGCGAGGGGTGCATGTCTGGGCTGCCTGCAAGGACAAGAAACCAGACTGAAGGTGAGGACAGGGCTGGCATCGGAAGGGAGAACCTCACTGTGCTCGTGGAGTCTTGCAGGGGCTTCCCGGACATCCCGGCAAGATGTTTGTCTGTGTTTCCCTGTTGGGAAGGCAATCTTGGGAAGATAATTCAGAGCAAGATTGGGAGTTGCGCACAGGCAGTCCTTAGGTCTTGGTTGGAAGCTTTCTCAGCTTGTGGTGGTGGCTTTTTAATTCTCCTCACTAATTTTGTAAGCCCCTCTGAGACAAACCCCCTGCTGCCACGAACTGCCACAGAGCAGCTGCTCCAGCTCACAGCCACGGGGAAGTTCTTGCTCTCCCTGTTCATCTCGGGCCCATCTATTCTGCTTCCGCAGCCTCTCTTACCACCATATCCAAAATTTTTGTGCTACAAGAGCTGGACTTTTTCTGCTGGAGAGAGCCAGAGCCCCACGTGCTGGGGGGCCCTGGCTGTTTGTGGAGACCCCTGTGAGAAGGAGCTCTGGTTCCTGGCTCATACACCAGTCCTGTCCCGCAGGAGCTTTCTCCTGCACCTTGCCAGCATCCACTTCCAGAGCTGCCCAACGTGGCCATGGCCTCTGGGTTATGTTTCTGGTTTCCCGGCATGGAAGAAGGCTTGTTCTTTATCTTGGAGGGGCACCCTCCAGTAACGGAGAAAGAAAACAAGCCACCAAAGGAGGGGCTTTGTTTTGGATGGGGATTCCAGATTGCTCACACATTGGTCAGGTGAGGCCAGACGGGGGAAACGTGGGGTTTCTCCTTTGAAGTGGCTGGATCTTTGCCTGGCAGCCAGAGTAGGAAATACAGATTATTATTATTATTTTCCTTTTATGACTGCCATGTGTTTGACAGCTGATTGAATTCATTGTGGGGAGCTGCCCTCCCCTCTCCGGGCTCTGGGGGACTGTTTGGGACAGAATGACCCCATTAACAATTAAAGAGAAAAGGCAATCCTAAATCTCTCCCTTTTTTTCTATGTTGTTTATAACCAAACAACATTCCTGCCTTCATTCCTTTCTTACCCTACAGGCCCCTAATGCCAGATGACTTAATTCTTGCAAATACCTTGCATAGGTTTGCAGAGGTGCTGACTGCTATAGCTCTCAAAGGCTTTGCTTGGTGTTGTGCTTCACCCAGCCAAAAATCCTACCTTGGGTATCCCCTCACCACTGTCACCCACCCGTCATGCTGCACCACATCTTCATCACACCCGAGCAGCATCCCCCAAAACAATCAGTCAGCCCCAGAAGGGGGAAGCTTTGCGGTGGGGGGGGGTGGGGGGCAGGGGGGGATATGAAATTTGGGTGGCTTTTGATGGATATTGGCAGATCTTCCTTCGCTGTCGGTCTCCTGGCTGCTGGCAAGGTTGCTCTCGTTTCTGGAAAGTGCACCACGGGTATTTGCAGAGCGTGGTAGTGCTGGGCTGGGAGGATCCTGCAATGCTGGAGGGCTCTTGAGACTGCTGCTGTTTGCCCCTTGGATCTCTTTAGTTTAAATGCGTGGGTTGTTTGTGCTTGTATGGGGGTTTTGTTTGCTCTATTGCAGTTGCAGCCATTTCTTACTGGGATTCCTGGCACTGGCTGGGGGCTAAAGCTGTGCCAACCTGCTCTTCAGCCCCATGGCAAGCTGGATGGTATCTGGCACCTGCCTTCTTCCTGGCCCCCAAAAGCCTTCAGTCTTTCCCCCTTGAAAAACTCCTTGGCCTCTTCCTTGCTTTGCAACTGGAAGATGTAGCCTTTCCCTTGAGCCAGAACGTATTTGCTCCTCGTCTTCTTGGAGCAGAGTCAGGAGGGAGTTTTGAGGCTGGTCTGACATGCGTCCCCTCTGCTCCCTGCTGGGCTCCAATGGGGTGGCAGTGCCGTGGGATGGGGTGGAAGGAGCTGGGACCTCGCATGGGTTGGCTGCCCCTGGCTGTATGTGCTTTTTAGAGAGGCTTATTACTGGTGCTTAGAAAAACACAGCCCTTGGACCATCTGAGGCTAATAGGAGGTGAACCTGCGTGCGAAACAAACCACGCTTTCAACACCAGCGTGTGGGGAGCGAGCGGCTCTCCGCTCGGGAGCCAGCGGAGAAGACGGAGAGCAATTACATCCCAAACTGTTTATTAAAACTTGTGGAAATTACTCATAAGTCTATGTGTGCGACGGCTTTGTAGTTGAGTGATGTTCTTTGTTTGAACATGGGGCTCTCGAAGAGGGCGCGAACGTGTGTGTGTGTGCGTGGCCGAGCCCGCCAGCCCATTATGTCATGGACGAAGCAGGCGCTGCACTTGAGAGGGGGAGAGGGAGAAATGTGTTTTACAGGGTGAGGTACAAACTGAAATGGCTGTGAACATCTGGAACTGATATTAGGCTTGGAAAATGTTTTCTGTCACTCCAACACTCCTCTGGAGGAAGGTTCCTGAAGTTAAGAAGCTCCGAAGGGGATGAGGGGGAGGGACAAGGGGATAACATGACCGTGGCGTAAAGTGCTTTTTATGTCTTGGTTCTGGTTGCTGTAGCCATGTCCCTGCCTGTGCTGGATGGGGGACCTGGGGTATCACTGTTGCTCGTTGTGGTGACCCTGGCGTAGAATGTCCCCTGGATGAGCTGAGCCCCACCGCCCGAGACGGTCCTGCATGGGGAGCACTGCATCCTCCAGCTTGTGGTGGGTAGGACAGAAGGATCCTGGTTTTAGGGTTGGGAGCCAAGGAGCTGAGGTGGGAGGCTTCATTTGAAAGAGAAAGGGTGAAATCCTTGGGTGGGGGCAGGCAGACCTGTGCTTGGTTTAACACCACATGGACCATCTCTGGAGCCTGCCTGGGAGGTCGGACCCACCTGGGGGCTGGTGCAGGTTGGGGCAGCCGCTGTGAGCACACAAAAGGCAAGGTTTAAAAATAAAAATGTGCTTTGAATGTGCTTGTAGCACACACACAGCAGGACTGGGAACGGCTGGAGGAGGACTGGGGTCCGTGGGCTCAGCGGGGGGCTGCATCACTCCTGCATGGTGGCTGCATTGCTGCTGTGATGCTTTGTAGTTCTGGGAGCTCTCTGGTCCCTTTCCTGATGTTTTCTTCCCCTCCCACACGTGTATGTCTGCTGCTGGGTCGCTGCCCACACATCTATCGAACAGGGCCTGGCTGAGGCTGGGGCGGGGCTCCCCACCGAGATCAGACCTGGGGGGCCGCAGGATGGTGCTGAGCTCCTGCTGTGCCTCTGGGCCCCAGCTGTCTGTGGGAGACTTGGGGTGGCCACCACACACCTCTGCAGGGGACGGTGAGGAGGCCTGTGGAGCTGGTGGTTTTGGTGTGTGAGCAGCGAGAGGATCTCAAAGCTCTTTGCTGTTCGTAAGTCCAGCAGATCATGCAAGGGACTCTCCATTGCTGTGCAGACAGAGGAAGCAAAAACAAGACCAAGAGGTAAAATGCCTTCCCCAAGGTCGCAAGAGCTGGGCAGTGAATTAACCTCAGCACAAGATCCTTGGCATCGAATGGTACTTGCCTCCGAGAGCAGAGGGGGGTGCAAGTCCTGCACCCCTTCAGGTTCCTGCCCTGCTCCAGGCTCACTGCTCTGCCAGGACCCGTGTGCTGACCGCTGAATTACCCTGTACCTCCCTGTTGTTCCCCGCCACCCGAGCGGTCAGCCCTGTACCCGTGCAAAGCACGTGCAAAAGCTGTGCTCCTTGAGCACGAAGCCATCTCCTCCTGCTTGTGCTTCAGTATCCAAGTGGGTAGAACTGGGAAGATGCAGAGAAACAAAGCAGCGCTTGCTGTCACTGCGGCTGAGGGTAGCAGCGAATGTGAATGCGACGTTGCCACAACGGGCTGCTTGCTCTGTGCTGCTGCCGGCAGATCGCGAAAGGCGCATTGCTAGGCTCTACCTCTCTCCCAGCCCCTCCTCTCCTGTCCTCTTCTATGTAGGTTCTTAAGCTGTGGTTTCCTCCATCTCTTCAGTGATACCGCTTCTACGGCTGGGTTAATGTCCTTGGGGATATTTGGGTATTAGTCAGAAAAAGTGCACAACAGAGTATACCACTCGTTTGCTTTTATGCAGCAGTGCTGCTGTCAGTCACGAGATGCCATATTCCAGGACAGGTGAGGTCTAAGCAGAGACTCCCAAGTTTTATTATTTCTCGCTGCATCCAGGAATCCTGGCTGCTCCTGCGTCTCTTTGGCTGGGCAGTGATCGTGTTGATAAGAGGTAGCTCGTAATCCCCAAAGAAAGGAGGAGAACAGAAACACAGCCTGCTGAACGAGCTTGTCGGAGATCATGTAGACCTCAGAGGAGGAGAATGTGGATTCTGGCAGCTTGGTTGGAGTCCTCCAGTGCACTAGGGCCCTCTATATACAGAGGCGTGGAGAAGAGCTGACATGTAAGCTGGGGAGGGTGTCTGGAGAATGGACTGGGCAGAACGATGTACAGGAGTTGGGGCTATGGTTATATAAAACCCATGCACATCACCGCGCCGGCGTTACAGGCTTCTCTGGAGCAATGCTGCTCTGCAGAGGAGCCTTTGAATGCGCACTGTGTCTATAAAAGAAAGAGGTCAAACCAGAAGGCTTAGTGTTTTGTACACTTGCAAGTTGTGCTCTGAATTAAGGCCTGTGAGAGTATCTTATTTATAACTTAACTCTGTTCTGTCGAGCATCACTCTGATGCGTCTGGGTGGCCGGGGCTGTATCGATATAGCTATGGCAACCGTCGCTTCCAGTACACCCTCTGGTGTGCAAGCTGTGCTGCTACTGTCATGTGAAAACCAGTGATAGCTTTTTTTTCCTCTTCTTCTTCCAGCCTATCTGGCCAGAATGAATACTGGACCCGTCAGTAAGGAGTCAGTGCAACCTCCGTACAACCAGGTTGCGCTCCTATTATGTGCCTTAAAATCATCTTTAGGGTCCTGACTTCCAAATAGGCTGGGCACCAGAGAGAGTAGTAGGAGCTGACACTGCCCTTAGAAAGCTGTAGGAGCTTGAGGTCCAGCCAGGAGTTAGTAAATGCATGAACATCCAGAGTTTTAATTCATGCCAGCGAAGTGTGGCAGATTATGAGTGTTTAAACCAGTTGTTGAAGATGCGAATGAACTTGAGAGTGGGTGATGGAATTGACTACCTCTGTAAAGCCCTGTGGAGGCAAAGCTCTCTAGAGAGAGCAAGCTGTGGCTCCTATATTGGTATAGGTGCCATTTTTGTAGATGATTTTTGATTTGTATATTGGCCCAGGGGATGTAGGCTCTGCAGCCGGTAGATCCCAAACAGAGACTTGGAAAAGAGGCCACAGTCTCCATTGGTTTCAGGAGAGCAGTTCTTCTGCTCTCCCTGCCTATGATACCAGACTGCTGCTCTCAGTGCAGTGATGCTGGTGGTCAGGAAGGTTAGTGCTCAGGCTGGCAGCAATAGGCAGCTCTTCCAGTGTGTTTGACTCTTCAAAAGAGGTCCTTGAACGTCACCAAAGTAGAGGAGGACCTGAGGGTGGTCAGGAGCTTGGGAGCCACCATTGTCAGTCTTATGCTTACTGCTTGGTTGCCTCTACCTGCTTGTTCCTCGGTGATCTGCCTGGTGGATCTCAGCTGGTTTCTCAGTGGGCAGGCTGATCACCGCCACCACTTGGGGAGGACTGGCTCGCTTCTGAGCTGGGGATGGAAATGCAGCAGAGCTTCATCTGCGAAGGCCTGTGTGCGGGGAGCCTGGCCAGGGCAGGGCTGCTGCGGGGAAGCTGCCGTTGCCGCGGCCTCTCCTGTAACTACCCCATGGGTAAAGATGGTTTCAACACCCAGAGTACCCGTCTTGAGTGCTGAATCCACTTCACTTGTTAGCAAAAGGAAAGATGATTCAAAAATAAGCCTTTGAAGAGAAGGTCAAGTTTTTGGAAGCTGCTTCCTGGGAGGTGTTGTGTAATAGCACCAAGCAAGTGCTTAATTTTGGCCATTACGCTCACTGTGAAGCACTGATTTCTCTCCCACCAGGACAGCTGTAGTTATTTCCACCTACCAGTGTCATTTTTGTATCCTGGAAAGCAGAAGGGAGGTGGAGGGTTCTCAGCTCTCAATTAGGATTGAGTCAGTTGCGGAAGTATTTCATTAATTCACATTTCCATCTGGTTGTTCCAGGTTTTTTATTTTTATCTGCCCAGACACCTTTTGGACAGAACTGGGCGTAATCTTTGCTTTGTCCCAAATCACTTCATAGGTGGAGAGCTGAGACTGTCTGCCCGCTCCCCGCGGAAGACGGAGCAGCCTGGATGGTGCCACGAGTCTGCCGTGCAGTTTGAGAGCACGGTGTCTGCCAAGGGCTTTGTGCTGCCTGGTCAGAGCCACCTCTCCCTCAAGGCAAAGGACAGCTGTGGATGCACCCTTCTGGCTTAGAAGGCTCCAAACTTCTTAAATGGCAGTTAATGAGGCCAGTCATGGAGGGTTTGTTACTGGTCTGTAATTTTATCCTCTAGGATTAAGTTTCTCCCGATCTGGAAAAGTCAAGGCCACAAATCCGTCTTGTCAGAAAGCATCAAAAGCGAAGGCTGCTAACAGAGTCAGGCGGATCGTGGCATGCGAGTGCAGTTCAGTGGAACCTTTTCATAGGAGCCTTTATTGACTAGACAGGCTTTTCTGATCAATAAACTGTGGCTAGAATTTGGAGGGAAGCTCAGTCTGCGTTTGCAAAGCTGGCGCTTGGCAATGCAGCTCTGAGCTACTTGGAAAATTTAGGCTGTGGGGCATCCGTGGGTGCAACACAACCCTGCTCTGGAGGGGAAACTTAGGCATGTTTGCTGAGAGAAAAACCACGGGTCTTCCCTCTGGATGGGCTCTGAATGACGCTCAGACTGGGATTCCCTGCCAGGTTAGGATCTTTCTGGAGATTTTGCATGTTCCTCTCATTCTAGCCAAAGCCTGAGATGAGATCCTGAACGGGATGGGGAATCTGCTTTCCACTCTTCTGGCTGCTGTTGAGGTTTCCCATGCGTTCAGCTTTGTCAGGTGGCTGAAATACAATCCAAAAAAGTTAGACAGCGTCCCTCCACGCTTCTCTGGAAGGAAATAAGGGTAGGAAAGGGATCCAAGGAGGCACAAAGGCTGCCTTGGGACAGCCTATTCTGTCCTGTTTGAAACCTCTCAACCCCAGCGCAGGAGGTACTGGGGGGACGTTGCAGTCGTTCTGGGCTATGATCCTGCCCGTTGCCTGCTCTGCCCTGCCGGCATCACCCACGCCGTTCCCCAGGCGTGTCTGTGTTAGGTGGCACGTGGTGGTACCAGCCCTTCATCCCTGCATCTGCCCAGCTGGGCTGTGTGTGCTGTGCATCCCAATGGCCATCGTCCCCTGCCTCCCTCTTCACCAAGGCCATGGGGGCTCCTCGTGTTGGGCAGCGGCTCAAGGTGGGGCACGTCATCTGTTCCCCACGTTGCTTTGGTGCAAGAGAAGTTAAGCAAAAATGGAGAGGGATTAAACCCTGAGTCGGGGGATTTACCAATTAAAATAGCTGCTCCTCCTGCAGGTTTCATATGATACAAGAGCAGGGAGAGACCCTCCCCATCTCCCCTGTGACCCCTTCCCAGTTTGTTCAGCTTGCTAGGGATTGAGATCTGGGTCTTAGGAGGGAGGGGGCAGCTGGGTCTATGTTATATTTTGTGCTGTTTAGATAGGATAAACCTTTCCTCCCTGTAATTGGGTGATTGGGCTCGTGAGCTTTCTCAGATATTCATCTGGAGACCCTAGAAGGGTCAGATTAGGTTATGGAGACATAATAGGAAATACTGCTGGGGCTGGTTTGGGTTATGGGGGATAGAGTGGAACCCTGCTGGGTTCCTACTGATGAGGCCTGTGTGGTGGGGTCAAGGAGCGGTCTTATCTCAGCATCAGGTTGACTTGGTCTTTGCTGCGAGCCGCTGTCCCTGAACTCTTTCCATCCCTGTAATCCTGCCCTTCCAGAGAGCAGGACCATGACCTCTCCTTTGCTGGAGGGAGGGGTGGGTGGTGCTGACCTGACACTGGGGCTTGCTCACAGACAAGAGAACATTTCTTTTTCTAATGGGTGTCATGTCTCCAGGAACCCTAGGACAGAAAAAGCTTCACCTTCTGAACTGGTAGCATTTGGACCAAGTAAGATCTTCCTCCTTGCTAGCCCACGTCATGCCAATAGTGGGGAAGGGGTTGTTACATCCCAGAGGGGTTCGTTTAGAACAATGAGCATTTAAGTCTATGCTTTTATCTGTCCCATGTGAGAGATGTACTTGAGGAAGGTTGTCATGTTGGTCCAGTCACAGCCAGTGAGATGAGCTTGTCCCTGTGGCCAAATGAGTGTTTCAGAGCTGTACTGATTAGAGATGCTGCACTGAAGCATCCCGAGGGGTGCTGGGGAAGGGAAACCCACCGCGTTGATGGTGCAGACCTGTTTGGTGTGGGGGTTAATGCCTGCTCCCGTTCCTGCGTGCTGTGTCTGGGAGCCGCTCTGCAGCGTTGCCGGACATGAGTTCTGCTGATACAAGCCTGGCTCCAGGCACTGGTCTGCAGTGCTCCTTCCAGCCCTCGTTTCTTTTTATTAACAGTGAGATGACAGATAGGGGATGGTCATTAATTTAATAAAGGAAGTTTCTGATCACGACTACAAAAGCAGGGTCCTGAGGCTTTTTGTGGTGGTCTGATGACTCACCCTGATGAAACAGGGTGACACTGGGATAGGAAATACCTCCCTGGAGCTCAGGGCATGGCAATGGCTCTTCCTACATAGCAGCCAGGCTCCTACAGTCATTCTGCCATCCTTGCCTGGGCTGCCCTTGGGACTGGCCTCAGCAACATGAGCATTACCCCTACTGAGAAGACCTGAATTTCGACTCCAGAGAGACTCGTGGCCCTATGCAGCTAGGTCAATTTGCTGGCTTTAATGAGGCTCGCTCTTTGTTTCCCTGGTGCTGGCCCTGAAGATCTGCCCAGGGTGACGGTGGTGTCAGGAGCGCTGAGGTATGGTTGAGGGACCCCACTCACTATCGCCCCCTTGGAGGCACGCTTACATGCGTGCACGCTCGCGGGGATGCTGAGGGCAGGAGTACAGGTGCTAGCAGCACGGCTGTGCTCTGAGAGGAGAGCTTGTACGCAGTCACAGATAATACTTGGCTTTCCTTTACCCTGTGCTGTCATCTGTGGAAATCAGTAAATCTCACCAACTCCATTGTGCAGCTTGGGAAATTGAGGCACGCGGTAGTAACGGCCAAAAATTGTGCATGGACTCTAAGTTCAGAAGAGCCAGTTAAGAGGAAGGGGTCTAAATTCATGTGCAGTTAATATTTACTGTGCTTGCAGCTCACAAGACTCAGAAGTTCACACTTGGCTGCAGATTATTGTCAGATCTTAATTTCCAGTTCCTCTGGAAAAACCTTGGTGGTGTCTCGGTAGATGGAGGGTGTCCAACCCAGGCGAACGTGCCTGTCCTGCTAGGGAGCAAGGCGAGCAGGAGGCGATAGCTACCCCCAGGTGTCAAAGAAGCCATCGGGTCTGCCCTGTTCTGGTGCACAGCTCTAGTGGACGGGGAGATGGCCGTCTCACCTGGGTGCCTGGGGTTGTGCCAGGCCCTGTGGGGACAATATGCAGGGGCCACAAGGACTGCTCCCCCTCGGTGTCCTGACTTCACCCAGGGTCCACCTGCAGCTGATGGAGCTTCCTCTGCCAGACACCCCCAAGATGGTTTGATGGTGTCTGGCAGCACAACCCCATCCTGGCATTCTGAGGACAAAGGCCCTGAGACCATTGTCTCCTTATTTAAGCAGATCCCAGACCTTTTCCAGTCCTCAAGGATGAGCTCAGGAAAGCAGTAACAACTGCTTAAAATTGGGCGCTGGGGCCCCTAGACCTAGCAAGAAGCTGCACGTTCCCCTCCCTAGGGGCGGTTGGGGGACATTTGGCACCCGCGCTGCCTGGCCCCAGCTCCCAGCCTCCCTGCTCCCTCCTGTCCTGAAAGCAGGCAGCTGTGGAGAGGCATGCCAGGGCTTGTTGGGAACGGGGCTGGAGAAAGGGACATGTGAGCCAGAGTGATGGCCTGCGATGGGGGGGGGATGCAGGAAATCCCCCCTCTTCATCTAGGCCAGGCTGGGATGGTGCGGGAGGTGGGTAGCTGGACAGGCGCTCCTCACTCGCCCCAGCTGTGCGCGGCAAGGGTCGGCTGCTCGGCACCTGCCTGCGTCCTCCAGCCGCAAACAGCTGGCGTGCTCGTTGGGAACGCGCCGAGCTGCACCGGACCGACCCCGCTTCGGCATGGCCGGGTCAGCCGGCTCCCTTCGGCTCTCGGCCATGGGCTGATCCTGCACCCTGGGTGCTGCGGTGCTTCTGGGGAGGGTCCTCTCCCTGGGGGTACCCCGCAAGCAGGGTGTTGGGGTGAACCTCTGCCCTCCTCTCTGTATGTACAGCAGTCGGCAGATTGGGGCGGTGGACACCAAAGCTGAGCAGCGGGGTTGGGGATGGGAAATGCCTTCCCCCTGCCCCCCGTGCTCATCAGCCAACCTCCTCGAGCACGTGATAGACTCCCTTTATCTGCTAATATTGGTCATAAAACAATCCAGATCTGTCCATAATCCTGTTAGAGCCTTTGACTCTTGCTCCTGTGACTCCCGGCAGCTCTAATTACAGATACTCAAGCTGGTGATTAATGACTTGATTCATCTTCAGTGGCACCAGTTTTACTTGCGAAGCTCGCTTTCCCCCTGCAATGATTTGTGCAAAGGGGAAATAATCCCCGTTCAAAACCACCAGCACAGAAATGTGGTGCTGGCGTTTTGCCTTCATCTGGCCGCATCCTGTCCATCCTTTCACTCATCTCCCCCTGGCCTTTCATCTCTGAGAGAACGACCCTAATTGCCGCACGCTCTAATTTTGCTGCACTGTAACCCATAAATCACTCCGACACATGGAGCATTTTCATGCTCCTTAACAAAAGGAGCGGGATTTTCTCCTCCGCTGCGTGTTTTACAAGTGACTAATTGCATCAAGGCACCTTTGAAGCAATGACTTCATCAATTGCTCATCCTGCAGATGCACTGCTGGTTATGTATGCCTGATCAGAATCCTACATTTATTAGGATTAATTTATTCTCCAATCATTTTTCTTCCGCCACAAGGACAGGGAAGTTGAGTGATGTTACTTGCTCAGCTACGTAAGCACGATTTCTTGCCTCATTACTGAGCCTGAGATATTTTTGTTACATGCTGAAACTTCTCCAAATGAAAATGAGTAATGTTACGTCTTGGACAGAAGTGCTCCTGGGACACTAGAGAAATCAAGTTATTTCAGGGTGCCTACAAATTGGCTTTAGATCTTCATCATCTTCCTTCCTAATTTTGCGTGCCCCATGCCCTCCTCCCCAATTTGTCATGGGGCACATGTCTGCGTGAGCGATAGCATATCCTGGGGCTTCATACAAAAGGGGCCAAGAGTGGGTAAGAGTATATGTTTCTCCCAACTAGAGACCATCCAAAATGGGGGGGGGGGGGGGGTGTCATGCTCTAGGTTAGCAAATCCCTACCAGGCTGCTGGTAAATACGCTGGGTGTGTGGCAGAGCGGGAAGGGTGTGGAAGGGCTGGCTATAAAAAAAGGATGTAGCGAACACAGGCTGAGCATCTCTGAGGAGGAGGCACTGTAACTGGTGAGAACGGAAAGCAGTAAACACGGGCGAATTGACACATTTTCTTAAAAGCTGTGGTCAAACTGTTTCGTAGGAGTAGTGGCTGATAACAACTGCCAGAAGCCCTTGACTCAGCTGCTAACCTCCCACCGCCAGAAAGGCTCCTCTTTTGGGAAGGACAGAGCTTGTTTGCATCTGGGCAGGAATTTTGCCTCGGCTACTTCCCGTCTGGTGTTCATCTACCCTTAATTCACTGCTGGCCCCAGCAAGTGCCTGGGGGGCGGGGGGGGGGGGGCGGGAATTTTGCAGCATATCTAATGGACCAAATGGGGTCATTCTGAACCAGAGCTGAGTTTAAGGCTGTGGTCTGGGGGAGCTGTGGCAATGCTGGAGAGCCTCACCTGGATGATGTGTGGTGCTGGGGTGAGGAGGTGCAGGAGAGAGGATGGAGGAGGAGCATCAGGGGTGGATGGTTTCCTTTTTGTCCTACCAGAAGGGAGTGCACCAAAGCCCCTGTAACAGGGGCTGGGAAAGCGCTCATGGAAGCGCTGGGGAGCTCAGGTTTGGCAAGAGACCAGAGAAAAGTAGGTGACTGCTTTGGAGAGGTTGGAGAGAGGGCTGCTCTGGACCTAGGAGACCTACCGAAGCCCAGAGGCTTGCCTGTTTTATTTTGCCAACAAGCAAGCTGGCAAGACATCAACTCTTGTGATGGCAAATCTGCTGTCCGGCTGGATGTCCAGTCTCAGTTCACGTCATGTGTAACAGGAGCAGCAGAGCAGTGACCCCATCCCCGGCTGGTGCGGAGCCCCACAGCCCCGCTCTCCCTCCAGCTCCGTGGCGGGGGCTTGGGTTGGGGTGGACAAAGAGGGGGTGCTGCTGAAAAAGCATGTCAAGAAGCAGAGGATGCTGGTAAATGTGGGTCTTTGCCTACAGAGGGGGCTCCTGCACTGCCCGAGGCCCTCCGGGCTGGGAAGGCAGGAGAAGGGATGCAGCGGCTGCCAGCTGACCTTTCTCAAACAGTTCATGGGTTTCCAGAGCAGCCGAGGTGTCAGCGGTGTAGAGCAGTCACAGCTTCCCAGTCGCTGAAGGACGAAGGCAGGGGGCACTCGAAAGGGGAGGAAAAGGCTCCATCCTGGAAGGGTGGAAACCTTGCAACCTATTAACTGTTTCTCAGCAGCGAGAGATGGAAAGCAAACAAGGGTCTGCCTTTCTCCCGTGCCGTGCTCACCCGCTTCCATCCTTTCTGCCCTTCCCTCTTCTGCCCCTGCCTGCCTTTCTCTCCTGGCTCCTGCAAAGGCAGGACTGAGGTAGTGACACTGAGGATTTAGGGAGAAAAATCAGCTCTGCCCCACCAAGCTGAGCAGAGCCAAAGAGAGCAGCATGCTGGAAAGCAGAGCGTGCCTCTGCGCCGAGCCCCGGCGGCCCCATGGCAGTGTTACCGTGCAAAGCCCTCTTCTTTGACGAAGTCTCTGCAATCAGACTTAATTAGTACACAGGGACCCACAGAAAAACCTCTTCCAGCCCTTTTTAACCAGTGTGTAGCAGAGTGCACTGGGTTGTCAGATCTTTACTTGCTGGAAGTGTGTTTGTCTCAAGCAAGGGAAGGGGCTGAGTTGCTCCACGACAGCCTAAAACTAAGACAGTCTGGCTCACGGATGACAGAGCTTGGGAGTAAATTAACAGGCAGAGTCTGTGAAAGGAAATGTTTCCTTAAACGTTTCCATAAAAGCTAATTGGCCTGTAAGAGCGGCGTACCTGTGGACGCGCTGCCTCCCAGGATTCGGGACTTGGGGAATGAATCTATTCCTGGCTTGGCTAATAATTTTCAGTGTGACTGTGAGTAGGTCATTTCGGTTCCTTGTGCCTTGGTTTCCCTCTCTCTGAAATGAGAAGAATACTCCCCTTCAGAGCACCGATAAGGTTTAAGTACTAAAATTTTATTACTCAGTTGAAGATCCTTGGCAGAGGGATATTATGCAGATAGAAGGTTAATGATGATGATAGGAAGAGAATAAAAAAAAGGAATTGCTGTTTTACTTTTATTTTGTTCTTTAAATGATATTTAATAGCCAGTTTTCAATTCAGGAATAAAACCCAGTCCTCTGTGACCACCAAATTATCTCGCAAACGCTGTTCTGCCTGCTCTTAAAGCTTGCGGAGAAAGCGAGGAACATATCCCTTCTCTCTGCTCTTCAGAGCAATCAGCAAAATGCGTCTTGAGCAGCTGTTCTCCAGCAAGAGCTTTTCTTTTCCCAGTTAGGAAGCTTGGCTTGATTCATGACTAATTAAGAGAGCACTTCCCAAGTGTCCTCCTCCACCCAGTGTCATGGGGCTGATAGGGGCTGGTGGTCCCCGCTGGGGTGACAGCCCCATTGCACCAGGTATGGTGTGTGTTGGGGCAGCTCCCTGCCCATGGTCTGAGCAGATGGAGAGGGATGGAGGGACCTGCCCAAGGTTGGGTATGAAGTCAGGCAGACTGGGGAAACAGGACTTTAGCTCTGCCAGGGGGAATTAAAGGCTGAATCGAACCATTACCCCCACGAATTAAGCCTGTGCCTTTCCAGAAGATTTTCTAGGCAAGCAGGTCCCACCCCTGTGATAACCCGGAGAGCCAAGGTGCCCATTCCAGGAAAAGAGCTTGTTGGTGTTTGCAGCGATGCTGCGGGCTGGGAGGGGTGCCCGCAGGGTGGGTGCCCACCCAGCCCCTCCTTGACCCCACAGCCCTACCCATGGCACCCTGCCCGGCGGCACCGCTGGCCACCCCAGTTTGTCATCCTCACCACAGCTACCATAGGTTGTAAATGTCAACCACAGCGAAACCGAGTGCAGTCTGTGGCTGGGTGTTTGCTTATTTATTTCTTTTTTCATTTGTTTTTTTCACAAACATTAGCCACGTCAAGAATGCCGTGTTTGTCACCCCCGAACTATTACAAAAGTCAAGGTCAAATTCATGGAATAGTTTTGGCTGGGGAAAAGAACAATATAGACGAGTTGGTCCCTGGTGGGTGAAGCACGGGGGCTGGAGGCTGCTGTCTCCTCTCTTTCCCCCAGTTGTGGACAAGGGTTTGCCATCGGGGTAGCAGTGTCCAGCCATGAGCTGGAGGCTGCATTTCTGAAGATGCACGCTTGGTGCTTGTGCTCTCTTTTTTCCTGCTGAATTCCACTTTGGAGAAATACCTAGTGAGATGCGGCTTGTTAGGGGAGGCAATATCTCTTGCTAGGCCAACTGATATACCTGGAGAAGGAAACAGGGGAAATAGGACCGGGGTTTGGACACCCAGTCCTCCATTAGTCACCAGCTAATCCCAATCACTGTCCTTGTACCCTCCTCGTGGTTCGATGGCTTATTTGAGGGGGGCAAAACCTCTGCCCATTTTGCCCCTCTCCTCATGCACTATCATACCCCTCTGGCTGTCCACACAACCTTCCTCTGATCCATCCTCCTGCACGTCCCTGTCACCTCCCACCAAGCTCATTGTCCTGTTTTCTTTCTGAACGAATTTCCACTTCTGAGATTCTTTCCCCCCATTAGCATCTTCGTGTCCCTCACAGTGATCTCCCCCCACTTCATCCCACATGTACAGCAGCAGCCTCTCATCTTCTCTGGGACCCCCGCTGTGCTGCTGAGCATGAATAGCTCCAGCCAGGAGCCTGCAAGCCTTCTGTGGGTGACAGTGCAAAATACACCTGGAGCGTTGCTTTTTTGTTCCCTGTGCAGTCATGTTTGACTGCAGTTTCTCCCCTGGGTCGTCTTTGCCATCTCTCTGCTTGGGAGGTTGTGTAACATAACTGCACGTTTGTCCGGTTTTTGTGAAGCGGCTCAGTCCCCAGAGCGGATGACAACTTTTTGCCATGGCTTTCTTGGACAGTGTTTCTGCACTCTCATTTTGGCACTGAGCACAAGCCCTGTGGGTAGCTGGGTTGCAAAACATGGTGCTGCTTTCTGCTGGTTGGCCAAAGTGTCCGGCAAGAAAGCAGCCAGAGTCTTGAGCCAGGTCTGAAGACCTTATTGGCCCTTAGTGTAAAATAATCTTCAATGGATCGAAACACTTCCCTGATGAAGCAGTTCGCGCTGGCAAGCAAACCAACACCAAAATCACCACAGCCACACTAACTGGAAGATGTTGGTGATTCATGACCACTTAATCCAACTTGATGACCAAGTGCCGGCACAGTGGAAAAAATTGCTGTAGGAAGATGAAGGAAGAAACCAAGAGGTCTGTATCTTCCTTTTCAGCCCTGTGATGTGGGGTGTCCTGGCATGTGTCTCTCCGTGGAGGCTCTCGCTGGCAGAGTTCTGGTGCCTGTTCCCTCTCTGCCCATGCTAGGAGCTGAGGACCTGGGAATGGGAGGACTTAGGGGCAGTATTCAACCTTAGTGATGGTCTATCACTTCTTGGCTTTGCTTTTGACCTCTTGAATCTCTCTTGAGTTTCTTCCAAGCACTTTCAATTTTATTGTCTCTATAACAGGCTTTTAAACAAGGATCCTTGCACCATCCCCATCCCCTTACCATGTTCACTCAAAGCTCTACTCAAAGCTTTTCCAAAGAACTGCCATGTGTACAGACTGTTTCCTCTTCATCCCCGTGCCCCTCTCTCTCATTGCTCCATCTCCATCTGGATTCTACAGGCCGTGCCTGGGGGGATTCAGCTCTAGGTGCAGGGTGCAGTGTCTGCACTGGTGGAGGGAAGTGGCCTTGTTCCCATTAACCCTCCCACCTTGATAAATACAGTCATGGTGAATTTGTTGAAGACGTGGGTTGATTTGGGTTTGGGGTTTTTTTTTGCCATCTGTGTCTGTACAGAGATGATGTGGGACAATGATGGTGATGGTATTTCATAGAATCATAGAATATCTCTAGCTGGAAGGGACCCATAAGAGTCATTGAGTCCGACTCCCTGAAGAGGGACTTGTCTGCTTATATGTATGTGTATCCAATCTCTCCCAGCAAGACCCTGATTTCCCTTGGGACCTCAAGGTGCTACTGCAAGATGAAACGATTGAGTACCATTGCCCAGCAAAAGGTCGCGTTGCATCAGTAAAACTCATCTTTGTAAAGAAGAGGAGCTTGGTCTGTCTCTGTTTAAGAGCTAGGCTGCAGGTTGTTGCCAGGCGAGCTATCTGGGGATTGGGTTTGCGCAATGGATGAGGGGGAAGCACTGCAAAAGGCTGGAAGGGAGATCCTGCAAGGTGTGGGTTTGCCTCCTGCACCCCTGCAGCCTCCCTGCCTGTGCTCTGTGTCCTGCCACTCGCTTGGTGCTTATTCATACCAGGAATAAACCCATCCCTTTTTTGACCTTAAGTCATGTTTTAGGATTTCTTTTATTTGTGGACCTTGGCATGGCCTTCTGTCGCTATTTGTCTCTCCAAAAAAAGGATTCTGCTCTTTCGATTTCTGCGTCCAATTTGGAGGGGGGAATATTACCAATCGGGGTCAGTAAATAGCTCATCAGACTTCATAATACTTACCATTTAGATAGTGCTTTCCACCGTCAGAGCCCTTTGCAAAGTCCCAGTAATCCTCCCAGCACCCCTTGAGTTAGGTAAGTATAACTAATCCCAAACAAATAGCTTCCGTGTGGAACTAATGTAGAGAATGCATAAGAGTAATTTAATGTTTGAAAGAAAACTAGTGGGTAATCTCGCAACAAAAATAGAAAAAAAGGGCAGAGAGAAGGAAAAATGCCCAAGTTATTGAATGTGAAAGTTAAATCAGACTTGAACACGTTAATTTGCCTTTCAAGTAGCCAGGATAGGCTGTAGATATTACAACTACTTAGTGTAGGTCCTGCCATTTGGAGGTATGAAATACATCAAAGCTTTAATAATTAAAATAATTATTAATTAAAATAACCAAATTTAAAAAGCCCTCAAGTTTAGTCTTTTTGTGCATGTTAGGCCTTACCATGTTTTTTGTATCTTTTTTTTAAAAATCTTGCAAACAATACTGGATTCCATCTTTTCTGTGTGTTCATATCTAATAGCTGTATTTACTTATTAGTTTCTGAATTTCACCCCCCTCCTGCCTCTCATCTCTGATGACTGGGGACTTGAGGAGATTTGCATACCCTCGTTAGTAGCTTTGTCAAAGTGCCTTGTGATTTCTGTGTCTTGCTTCACTTTTTTTCCTGAGTCCGGTTGAACGGTTGCATTTGGTCACCAACAGAACTCATCAATCCGTGTTCCATTTGGGGTACATTTCTGAGAGAAAGGGCTCAGAATCAGATTCCCTGTGGAAGCTGAGTACCCGGTCTTTGTTCTAGGCGGGGACCTGCTGCCTTGTGCATCCCGCACCCCCGAGGAGACCACGTCTGGGGGGCTTGCCCCGAGCCAGGAGAAGAGCTGCAATTACAGGCTTAGATCTCCAGTTCTGATGGCTCAACAGGTCACCACCCATCTGCTTCCCAGAGTCAGCCGTGGGTGCTGGATCAGACCTAGGGCTCCAGCAGGCCAAGTCTCCTGTGAAAACCCATTTGTTTGTGCAAGTATTTGCCCATCCAGGAGATCTCCCTGCAGACTGAGTGACTGAGCTGGCAGTTTCCCTGTGCGTATCCTCTGAATGGGTCTTCTCATGGATGGACCTTAAAAGACAACACCTGTTTAGAGGCACCTGTTTGGTTTTCTTGCACCTGTGCGTTGCAATTACACCTGATCCCCATGTTGTGTAAGATATTGTGCATGATCGATCAGGGTTTTACAGAGCGATTTAGCTGCAGATGCTATTGCAAATCGCAGGTAACTATAGAACATGATAAGGACTTTTTTCAGCACTTTTATGGCTCCCAAGCGTTGCCCATGGATCCAGGTTCCTGCCACAGAACCAGTGCTCGCAGCAGCGGTGAATGCCAAAGCCCCGAATATCCCCACTGCCCTGGCTTGGATTGGAGGGGGTTGGGGTGACCAGGGGTGCTGGTCCTGGCGTGTGGCCCTGGATGAGCGCTGGCAAGGCTGTGGGCAGGGCAGGGCAGGACCGAGGTGTACAGGGGGGTCCTGGCATGGGAGAGGGCTTAGACTTGTGCATGGGGTAGGGGTTGTGGAGCAGGACTGGGAGTCCTGACTGGGGCATCTCAGGAGTGGAGACCAAGAGCGGGACAAGCTGTGGTCCAGGCCAGGCTAAGCTATGTTAGCAGCACTGCAGAGGTTGCTCTCCGGGTGCTGTTCTGCCGTAGGCTCACCTAAATCCAAAATGTTCTGCCTCCTGCCACAGGCGTTTCTAAGCTATTCCATAGTTGTCTCAAACTTCTCTTCCCCTCCATCCTCAGCCCCGTGTTTTGCAAAGAGAGTAACTAAAACATGCCTGAAGAGCACTAAGCATGACTATTTATCACAGAGATCAGGCTCAGGAGAGGCAGGAGGGAGCCCACCCCTCCCTCATGCTCCCCCACTCTCCCCTCCGCCCGCCGTACCCCTCTGCTGCGAACTTCTCAAGAAGAAAGAATAATAAAGGTTTGGCAGGTCTACTCACACAGTGTAAAATTGAATTAGCAGAGGTATGTGAGGAACATGGCTTGATTTCCGTGGGGATGAGGAGATCTTTATCACTACCCCTCCAGGATTATCCTGTGCAGCTCAAAGTTGCTTTCGGTGCTGGTGGATGGGCATCCCCCTGTCAGCCTTGTCGGGGTAAAATCAAGGTGATGTCCGAGTTGGGCTGGCCTTGCTGGGCTGGGGGCTTAGCCAGGGTGGGGAAGTGAAAGGGGAGAACCGAGCTGAGGGGAAGCCGAGATCAGGGTCTGCAAAGGTGCAGGCTGGAGATTGGGCAAGCGATAGGAGCTGGGAAACCCCCTGTTGTTTTCTGCCCCCCCCTCCTTTGACGAGGTTCAGCACCTTTTGATGCCCTTTGACAAACGCGCAGGGTTTGAGGAGGTCCTGAGCCATCGCCAGGCCAGGAGGGACGGGGGAAGGCAACTGGAGGAGATTGCATCCTAATCCCCAAAATAACAGCACCACTTTGCCTATCCACTGCTGAGCTCCACCTCCCGCTGCGTTCAGTGGCAGCTGAGAAAATGTCCAGGACATGACCTGTAGAGGTGTTAGCCCTAGCAAAGGGATTATCATCTGCCTGTCCCAGAAAGGTCCCTGCAGCTCATCCAAAAGCTCATCCAGCCCAGCTCACCCCTGTCAAACTTCAGGGAAGGGCTGAGGCTTCAGCCTGAGCGTGGGTGGCAGTGCCACAGGACAGACGTGGCGGTGCTGATGACAGGGGAGCAATGGGAAAGCAATCCCAGCTTTCTGGGCTAACGGGCTCCGCGTTCACTGCCCTGGACGGCGAAGTGCAAAATGGAAAGGAAAAGTGAGAGGGAAGAGCCCTGTTCACACACACACCCCGGCGCAGGCAAGCCAAGCTCGGGGGCCAGGCTGCCGGGAGCAAGCGGCCTCTTTGCTTCCTCCCTCTCCGCCCTGGAGGGACGTGGCTGGGTGGAGATCTGGCGAAACCTCTTGTCCTCTCACTCCCAGCGCAGCTGAGCTGGGGCAACTGGTATCTAGCGCCGGCGCGGTTCTGGCATTCGCAGCAGGGAGAAGCTCTGTGCATCCATCCCTACAGTGCGGTGTAGTCCTTGAGCGGGATGGGAGAGCGTATGGGATGGGTGGGCTGTGGCTTTTCGGGTGTGCAGGGCAGGGTTTAAAGCAGAGTTGCACCATGCCAGGTGGGAAGTTACCTTCTCATTGCATGGACAGCATGGGAAATGGTACAGGGCCAAGGGAAAGGGGCTGCTCAGGGAAGAAGGGCCCCAAAAAGAGGAGAGGGGAACCGTGCAGCATCCCCCAGGAGAGCAAGCCTGCCTGGGGGGTGAGGAGCAGCGGGGTCCTCCATGGAGAGGGGAGGCTGGAGAAGCCGTCCAGCCCTTTGGTCCTCCCTCCTCCGTCAGCCGCATCTGCCACCCGCAGCAGCTTTTTCTCACCTCGGAGCGATTTGTCCTCTGCTTCCTGCGGGAGGGCAACAGCCCAGTTCTCATAAGCAGCCCTGCCAGATCTGCTCGCCGAGACCTGCCCATCCCAGGCTGGGAAAACCGGGCCCAAAATACCATGCAGTGAGCAGATGTTCCCTTTGGGTTACTGCCCATGCTGAGTATCGCAGGCCAGGCTCCATCAGCACTGACCCACGCGCTGCACGCTGACAAGCCGCATTTTTATAATTCGGAAAAGCCTGTTTCCTTTAGGTGTGACCCTTCACTATCCTAAAAGTTAAATTATTTATTTTCCAGAGACTTGGGCACAAGCTTTATGGCTGGGACCCTTCTTGATCAAGCCTGGCCCCTTAGGACATCTTTCACGCCTCCGTTGTTCCCCAAAATGGCAACCTAGGGCTCTAAACACTGATGTTTTACTTTTGCAATGAGGAGCTGCTCCCTCTCCCGCACATGTAGCTGCTGGTAACCATACAGTACTTCTATACGGCACCCATGTGCAAGGATTGTGCGAAACTTGACATCCAAGCATCCTCCAAAATGAGTGGGAGGTCTGCAAAAGAGGCATTTGGGGAACTGCTGGGGACGCCACGGCACTTCATCCATCTCCCCCCTTCAGCAAAACGAGGTTATAGTAAAAATTGGATTGGCACGGCACGTCTGGGGAATGGGTGCTGGGGCAGAGGAGCATTTCACCCCGCTCGCTGGTTTGCATAGCACCACATGCTGTGTTGGCAGCAGAGCCAGAAACAAAACCCAGCGCTGCCTTTGGGTCCCGCTGCTCGCTCCTGCTCCCAGCCAGGGCAGCCTCCCTGTGTCCGTGGCAGGGCCCCTTCTTGATGCCAACGTACTGGCTCAGGTAGTGGAATGAGCTTCAGGTTCCAGGCCAGCAAAGGGTTAAAAATAACCCCGTGCATGGGCACGGTGCTGCTGCCCAGGGGCCCCAAGGTGCTGAGCTGGGCAGGATGGGGAGCAGGGGTGCTGCCTGACCACAGTGCCAGCTCCAGCCCTTGGCATTTGCCCGCCGCATGCCTTCCCTGGTCCCCGGGAAGCTGAGCCCACAGCCCTTTTGTGTGTTTGGTTTCGTCCTGTAACCAGTCTGTTTATTGTTCTGAAAAGGTTAAATTGGTTGGGGAAAAAAAAAAGGATAGATTTTTTTCTTTCTTCCCCTTTCTAATGAGAGTCTGGGGACCTTTTCCCTGCTGACGTCAGAGTCGTATACAATAGCCTTTGCAGTGAGGCCTGATTTGCAAAGGACACCCTGGGGAAAAGCAAAAATCTTGGTGAAACCTTTAAAAAGAAAAAGCACCCTTTGAGACAATTTTCTGATTCTTTTATGTCCTGATTTCACCTTCTAATTACTAATTCCTTATTTCTTTTTTTTTTTTTTTTTCCCTAGCAGAGGGAAGGCAGAAGGGGAGGGCATTTGCAGCCCCCCATGCACGCAGACGCTCCCCGTCTCTCCCTGTGCTTGGCTCTCTCCCCCAGCTGCCATGCAAGGAGAAGCCAAGCCCGAGCAGCTGGGCTGCTCCGTCCTGCCTTGGCCGGGAAGCCGCGGGGGCCCCGTCTGGGTCGCTCTGCGCTCAGGCAGCCCCAGCCCTGCCATTGCACGCCCTGCCTGGCCCTGCAGGCAGCTCAGTGCGGAGCCCGCTGGGCAGCGGTGCAGCATCGGCCTCCTCTGACCATCCGCCGGGTCCCCAGGGGCATTGGGGACCCTCCCCTAGGCAGGAACGGGCAGGAACGGGCAGTGCAGAGGTGGAGTTGCGGCTCTGCCTGTGCTCCTGCCCGTTCCAGGCTTTCGGAGCAAGAGCGGCATCTCTCACGTCATGCCCACCCCATGCCCTGCAGCCCCTTGCCTCCCTCCGCAGCCGTGCCCCGGCCCCCCAGCAGGACCAGCAAGGGTGTCGGTGGCAGGGACTTAATTTTAGCTTGCCGACCATGCTGGGGAAAGATGCCAGAATGTCCCGTCTGGAGCCCTGTGTCCTGTGTTTATGGCGAGGCCACGGGAGATGCCCACGCGCTCTCTGGGCACTGGTGGGGGGTCAGGGGGAAGCTCTCGGCCGGAGGTGGCATTTCCAAGATGCTGCTCACAGGGCTCACAGGGCTGCTCACAGGAGCCCATGGGCGACTGTGGCTGTGGTCAGGAATTTGACTTAATGCTCCTAATCGCCACCCAGGGACAAACGGGGACTTGTGATCCCATGCGCCCAGACCAGCGTGAAACACGCTGCCCCGGGGAGGAGGGCTGCTTATGCACAGCTGAGTTGTTCCATACCCTCCAGGTGGAGGCTCTATTTTAGTAGAAACATTTTAAATTTACTATTGAAACTTCAGCTGCCTCTTTCCCCTGCCTGTGCTACCCTGGGATGGGGGATCCCAGCAGCCTTGTGGCACCAGAGCTGCTCTTCAACCTCTGCCCACCATGCCTGCACAGTGGGGGTGAGCAGGACTTCATCAGCCCTCAGCACCACGGTCGGGAGATGTCCTTGGGTTGCTCATCTCAGTAAGGGAGGCTGGGATGTACCCAGGCCTCTTGGACATGTTTCTTTGGTGGTTTTCTGGGTAGCTTGTTTATTTTGAGGACATTCGGAGGAAGATGTGTCTTATCCTCATCACAGCCGGGCTGGATGAGGTTTGCTGGGCTCAGAGATGGCTTGTTTGGAGAATGCAGAGTACTGCTGGCTGCAGGGTGATGGCATTTGATTGCACTCCTGTGTCCTGGAGGCCAAGACCATCTATTTCTGTGCGTTGCAGCAGTCACATTTCAGGTGGGCTGCGGTGCGGGTGCAGGGGACACGGCTGCCCTGGGGTCCCACCTGCTAGCAGCAATGGGTGCTTCCTCAGAGGACAGGGACAGCAGCGTTCATGAGTCCAACCAAAAAACTGAAATTCAAACAGTACAAATTCAATAGAAATTTAGTTCTGAGTCCAAACTTCATGGCCATTCTCTTCCTAAGGCGTTGAATCTTTTCCCAGCATGAATGCATCCAAACTTTGAGCAAGCTCAGCTTCTGCTCTGGCTCTTAAGCCAAGCTTTGCAGATTCAACCTCTCTCCTTTCTCTTCCTTTGCTCTGGACACGTTTCAGCACTAAGTAGATCTGGGTCCAACAGCCGCGCTTTCCTCGTCCTCCCCAAAGCTCTTCCTGTCCGGCAGCAGTCGAACTGCTCAGGTTTTGTGTGCTGAGCCCAGTGTCACTCCTTGCTCTGGTGCACAGGGCTCCAGTGCTCCAGGCCGCAGGGCGAAGTGCCAGGGTGCCTGCATAGACACCGCTGTAGGGGGACACTTGCACCTCACTGATGCAGTTAGCAGGACTGGCTATGAAACTCTAATTAGTATCTAATTGCCTAAGTGCAGCCTGCGACCATGCACTCAGCTGGCTGCAAACATCGCCGGTTTGGCAAACCTGCTTGTTCCCGTAGTGCTGGCAGTGGGGAAATCCTGCTGGGAAAAGGTAACTACTGGAAAAAAAAATCCCTCCATGCCATGATATTGGGAGGGTCTGCCTGCAGGTTTCTGCATGCGAGTCTCCGGTAGCATCCAGGAGACTCTTTGCACTGCAGACCAAATACCCCTGCGGTAAAGCAGGTGCCTATGCAGGGTGGAAGGAGGTTTCATAAGACACAGAGGGGACAGGGCTATATTATGATGAAAAAAAGCTCAGGATTTCCTCTCTCTATCTTAAGGCAAGATTTCTTTCAGCGCTCTTTGAAGTGATTGAAATAAGTGCCTGGCTGGGGGTAGGTGTGTGCTACCTGTCTGCGTGACAAAGGACCCAGAAGTCAGTTCTGGATCTTTTGTGCTGTTTGCGCTCCTGACGATGCTCCGTTGGAAGGTCGGGTAGCTACAGCCCAAGAGTGTGCCCTGGGGGGAAAGGGCCAACGGGGAAACACAGCAATGCCCTGCAATGGCTTCGGCACGTGCCGCACCGTGCTTTGCCACAGCATCAGCTCGGTGGCTGGTGGCAGGCCTGGGATCAGCGCCGCTTGCACAAGGGCACCCAGGGCTGTCAGGAAGCAGAGGGGTGAAGCAGGGGGCCCGCGAGTTGCAGCACTGCCCCCTCCCAGCACCGAGCCGCTCTCCATGGCACCCCCAGCCACCGGCAGCGCAGCTTGCCCCCCAACAACTGCAGCGGCCGCCGCCTCCAAGAAAAACATCCCGGCAGCCACGGCAGTTGAGCAAGAGGCTGGGGGGGTGAGCACGGCAGCGTGACACTGGCGCGGCAAAGGGGTCCCGGCGACAGCTCACATCGGGCCCCGGCTGTTCTCTCCTTGCGCTCCGCGCTGGAAACCTGCTGAGCAGCCAAGTTTGTCTCCAAACAGCCACAATATGTTGGGGAGGTTGGGAGAACCCTCTGGCTGCCCCTCCTCCTCATTTTCCCTGGTCTCCCTTTTTTTCTTCCTTCCCCCCCCGTCCCCGCCCCATCATCTCTTTCTGCTGCTGCTTCTCGCTTTGGAGTTACCTTCAGCAAACACCACTGCATCCTACCCGAGCCAGGCGCAAAAGCAGCTCCGGCCCCATGGCCAAATGTAGGCTTAGAGGCACAACACAGACACAGCTCCATTAAGCCAGGCTGAGCCTTACGGGAATCGTTCCTGGCCCGAGCTTGAAAAACAAATATAGCACGTTGGTTTGCTTTGGCTACGCCAGGAGGGTCATGCAGGGCCACAGGTTTGCTGTACTGATGGGAGGCAAGGTCCAAAGAGCAGCGTAATAGGCTGGAAAGCCGTGGAAATGGTATGTCATTATTTACATGTCAGGGACGGAGCCAGCAAAGGCTGAGGATGGGCTCGTAGGAATGGTCCGGGTTTGTGCTTGTGCTCGCCAGGTGTGGGAGAGATGTGGGGCATCATGGAGGCTGGTAGGGTCTCAGCCGCGTGTTCAACCAGCACAAGTCCTGCAGAGCAGGGAGCGCTGAAAGCCCAGCCCTGTCCAGCGAAGGGTGGGCAGCGTCCTATCGGTCCGAGCCCCCGCCGCCCCCCTACACCCACTTGGCTGTCTCGAGGCACGACAGCTCTGCACTGAGTCGAAGCACCCGAAGGTTTGCTGGGTTGTAGCAGAGGTTTGGCCATCACGAGCCTCCCCCGGGCACTTCTCCTGCCTTGGGTCCAGCAAGGGGTGGGTGCAGAGGCGCTGGCAGCGCCGATTCAGTCCAGGAAACTTTCTGTGCTGCCTCAGGCACGGGATTTATGCTGCCCCTTGCCACACAACCTGGGCAAGGAGACTTTTCTCCCAGTTCTGCTACATCTAAACCGTTTAAATTGCCAGTTCTTTGGGATAGGAATTATTCATCCATAAAGCATCCAGCATGTGTTGGTTATTATTTGGATATGTTATTATGAGTCAAATAGGCAGTAATAATTTATGCTGGAGCTGGAGCTGACCTTTGTACACCAGGGAAACCAACCTGAAAAGGGAAAACAGTGACGACATCCACTGTGTTTACTGACATTTTGGCTTTTTACTGGCATGTTTTCAAACACCAAAAAAAAAGTCAGTAAGTGGATTCTTCGTTAAGTACACATAGATATAGTGTATAAACATGATGTAGAAGCACAGGGTTTAGTTCTGTATCGTTGGGGGGTGTGCAGATATATCTATATACATATAAAAATGCAGGCATCAGGTTTGCAAAATTAATATCTAAATGATTTTCTGTGTGCGTGCTTTTTATTTATGACCAAAACCATGGCTTCCTTTACTTTCATAACCCAGCATTTAACTGAAAAACAAAAAAGACGTAAATCTAGATTATATATAAAACCTTGTCATATCATCTGTAGCTTACACTAGACTAAGAGGAAAAGAAACCAAAAAGCCTTAAAGTTAATTTACCGTTTTTATTGCTGTGTTTGCAGCGGGGATGGGGAGAACTACAGGCTAGTACCAAGATTTGGTCTTTGATTTTATTTCTTTTCTTTACACCTCCCCACAGTAATTTCAGTGCTGGTTGCTAGCCCCATCCAGGAGGTGGGCGCAGCGGTGCCGGTGGGCATGCACGCGTGCACACACAATCTCTCTCCTCTCGCGCGCGCTCCCATCCAAGCCAGCCCATGCGGGTGGCTCTTTTCAACTGTTCGCTCAGCACCTTATAAATGGCTTTTCCTTCACATACTTGGCCAAGTCCCTAATGCAGTGGGTGATACCCAGAGCGCCTTGGATCCTGGTTGTAGGTTTGCCGCTGATCCACCGTGGGAGTTTAAGCTGTTGCTTCACCCCTTAGGTGCTAATTCATCCTTTGGTTTGCTTTCTGGGGACTGGGAGTTGTCCAGGACAGGGATCATGTCTACATGCCCAGCACAAACAGATAGTAATTAAACCCAGAGAGGGCCTGGATGTTTGGTCTGAAGGGAAAAGAGGTGTGTATGCGTATATACATGTATTTATATACACAATATGCATGTATTTAATTACGACAAAAGGGAACGGTTCCCCTTCTTTCCCTCCCATAATAATTTGAAATATTCCATGAAATAAAATCTCCCCTTTACAGCCCCCAACCTCCCCTCCCTGCCCCCTCATAAAACCCACTTAGGGTTAATTTGGAGGCTTTGTTGTGTGAAAGTGAAACAGTTTTTTTCTTCCTGACCTTTTAAAAACTTAATATTTTTAACCGACCGTGATTGTTCTTAAAAAAGTCACTTTGAAAGCTAAAATTGCATTGTTCCATTCCAAAAATGTTGTAATGGGGCAGTTCAGTGCTATCAAAGGGATTGCCTTGCTTTCTTGCCCCCAGCCCAACATTTCTTTGACCCGTACGCCTGTTTCTGGACCTGTTCTTTTTAACCAGAAGGACTTTTTTTTCTGGACAGCTGGTTTTGACCAGGTATTGCTAACCAGTCCTGCCCATAACTGCAGCCTGCTCTCTTGGGAGATCCTGTAGTTTATTGGGGGTGGCCCAAGCCATTTGCTGGGGGAGAGGGGCACCAGTTTGGGGACCCTTTACATTCTCCAGGGAAGCAGCACAGGTGAGGGGCAGAGGCTCTCAGGCTTGGGCATGTCCCCTGGCCAGGTCCCACCACTCACTGCCCCACGCACATGAAGCTTCCCTGCACTGGGCGCTGCCAACACAAGGCGGAGGTGGGGCAAACACCACTCGTGGCCCCCTAGGCACAAACTGGGAGCCCCCTGCACTGAGCTGGGCATGAGCAGATGTGTGCAGGTGCATGCTCATAGCCTCTATTTATTATTACACGGTTTTGTAAGCCTTTAGCTTCCCCAGGTCAGCCAAGAATGTGTCCTTCTCCTTCTGTACCACAGCTCCCCATTGGCTTGGCTCACCGGAGGGCTTTCATGTTTGCTCCTGTGGTCTCTCAAGACAAAAGGGCTGGGATTTCTCCAAGCCCAGGATGTTTTTGTTTTGGGGCTGGTTTTTTTTTGCATTGTCCTTGCAAGGTGAGCTGCTCCAACTGACATGATGTGCCTTCGGACCTCTCCTCCTTCCCCCACCCATTCCTCATGTGGAAACCCCGCCGCCTCTCCCTGGGTGTCTGCAAGCCGCAGGAGCCCCTCTTGGCTGCCCTGAACCCTATCGTGAACGTGCTCAGAAATAGCTCCAGCAGCACCTTTCTTAAATCATGTGTATTACATGCAGCCTCGATGTTCGTTGGGAGGCCACTGGAATGGCTGGGAGGGATTTACCAGGTCCAAATTCACTTGACAGAAAAACAAAATTCCAGAGTAATTTTAACCAGCTGTGGTGAGAGAGTGAAAGAGAGAGAGAGGCAAGGGGAAGGGAAGCTCGGGGTGTGGGGGGAGCGCGCTGGAGGGGAGGTGGGAGAGAGGTGGTGCTGTGAATGGGCTGCTCCGAGCAGTGTCCGTGCCCAGGGGAGCCCTGGGAGGCCACCGCCTCCTGGGCTGGCGACGATGGGCACTCGGTGCCTGCCCTTCCCCACGGTGGCTGTTGCCTCTTTGCTGTCATAGAATCATAGAATCACTTTGGTTGGAAAAGACCTTTAAGATCATTGAGTCATAGGAGTTGACGCTGATGCCATCATGGTGGCACTGGGGTTGCTGCGTCCAGCTGAGCCCTCGTGGCCTCACGACTGTTTGCCCCGCGGGGTGGAGGGGGGGATGTGCTCTCCCCCGCTGGACAGGACAAATCCGGCCCATATTCATGTCAGCTTCGGTACCACAGTGGTGCATGTGTACATAACGTCAAAAAGATTGCCTAAAAATTCAGTTGATGTTTAAAAAGAGAACAAAAAGTTTGAAGAGAAAGGAGCTACATGAGTTCAATACCTCGCTTTCATTTCTATATTCTTTGGTATTATGGAATGAGGATAGCATGTGGCATATGGCAAACAAATACATTTAGTTTCAGTATGATTTTAATTTTAAATTTAATTTAAATCATGTGAATATATATATTATAGTGTTATCATGTATTTTATACATGTATATGTTGTGTGTCTTTCATAAGTATGCTTAGAACAATGCAATTTTAAATTAAATATGAGCTACTTTAAATTCTAACTTTGTGAGAAAACACGTTCGGGATCTCAAAAATTAGGCAACTTACGAAGATTTTTTTCAATAACCTGAAATGTTTAAGGACATTTTTATTACATTTTATTGTTTCCCATCCCCTCTTTTCATCTTAGACTGCTAGTACTGAGTCAAAGATCTGATGAACTGCGGACTCCTGTTTGAACCCTATTGCTATGTAATAATTTTTCCACATACATAAAACATAAGGTACAGCTTCAAGCTCTTCAGCAAGCTGCCAATGAATAGCTCGTTGAAACCAGGGACATCTCAGGCACACACAAAGCTGTGCCCGGTTCAAGATTTTGCAGGATCAGGGCTATGTGTTATGGTGCATGAAGGTTGGTAAAAATGAGTTCTTGTAGGACATAAATAGAGGAGAACATTCACACCATTTACAAGAAAAAGCCACAGTGTTCATGCTGGTAAAAGTGAACGCTGTCCTGTGGGGAGGGACATCCTGCTCCATTGAGAAGAAATTCCTTGGAGATAAATCCTGAGCTTCCCAGTGATAATTTCTGTAGAAGTATAACAAGTATTTTCATTTTATTTTGGTTTACTTTTTAAAAAAGAGTAGCACAGCATTGTAGCTCCATGCTTGGTTTTGTGAGGGCTTCTGTGTGCACCAAACTCAATGCAGGCAAGGAGGGCTGTTGCAGCGAGGGCAGAAGGTTGGAGAAATCTGCTTAATCTCTGGTGCAACAGAAGCTTTTGGGGGGCAGTTGTCCTAGATGTCCTACAACACGAGGGTGGCTGAGAGTCCTTGTTTCTCCTGGTCTGCTCCCACAGCAGTGGTCTCCGGCTCCCTCGGTGCTGTTAGGGGTCGTGTGGTCTGAGACAGTTGTGTGTGCCCATCTGCAAGCGTGGTAGTTGTGGCTGACATTCTTGAAGCTTCCAAAAACCCCAGAAGGCACCGCTTGTTCCATTGACTGTGTCCCCATAGTCCCCTTGACTATATGCCTGCCTTGCTTTCTCTCTCAAATCATGTTACGGTTTTCTGAAGGCAATTGCATGAGACTGGGTTTTGCATCTTCTGGAGATGGACACCTCTTCCTACCCAGCTGCAGCCTGCAGATCAGCTCTGTCCAAGCCATACCCCTGATCAGTGGTGGAAACTTGATAAAAGTTACCTGTGTGAAAGAGAAACCCAGCTAGGTAGAAGGCAGCTGGTTAGGGTATGGCTAGAAAACCTTCAGTGTTGGTATTGCTTAACATTTGTGTATTTATATATTGAGTGGGTTTTCACAGCCTGATTCAAAAGAGGCAAGCATTTAAAGGAGCTGTGTGACTGCCCCGGTGTATTCCAAGTAAAAGTAGTACCTCGTCTTCCCGGGAGCCTAAAGGTTGCTCATCCAATGTGGCTTGAGATCCCTGCGAGAAACATTTCTGCATTAAAGATGCCACAGTGGCAGGTGGCATTTAGCACGCAGCCCGAAAGGTGTCCTCTGAGCCCACTTTCCATTACAGCTCTGCTGACCAGGTAACGTCGAGCTGCCCATTGACTATTGCTTGTGCCCCCGGACCCCAGCACTCTCACGCCTCTTTGCAAGACTTTACGTGGTTTCTGTCAGACCAAATGGCCAAACCAGGCTTTGTACAATTATTTTTTTACCCCAGTTGGCATGACTGACTTTCTTTCTATCCATTCCTTCACAGCTGGGGAAGTTATGAGTGAACGTGGGGGGCCTGGGAAGGGCAGCTTTGTCATACACTGGACTGTGTTTTACCTACAGCAACATCTATTCGATTCAGTCCTATTCAGTACCCAACAGGGTAGGAGCAGGGAGACTGAGAAATGGCAGCAGATGAGTTAGGATGTTGATTTCCCATTGATTTCTGAGGTGCCCCTTTCCTCTAGTTGTCCTGGGGACATTGACATCACCACTTCTGGAGATGCTGCTGACTTAAGTATGATTTAGCATGAAACAACTGAGCTTAGATGTAACATGTGTCTAAAAGGATCTGCCTTCCCCTGGGAGGCCGGAGGTGTTGACTCTCTCTGATCACTCAGTCCTGGGCTCTCACCCATGGATAGTTACGTTCTTCCATGGATGATCCTGAAGGCCAAGTTCTGCTGGAGTGGGAGGACTTGCAGGTGGGCAGTGGTCAGCTCTTCACCTCGTGCTTCGTACAGCTGTTGCTGCAGCCACTCTTCAGTTTTCTATCCAGGGAGGGTTGGAGACAAGGAAAAGAAAACCTTGACGTAACTGTCCCTCCCTTCCCGTTCGGTAGCAGCAGTGAAATTCATGATCCATTCCTGTTGGCGCTGAACTACCCTTGATGGCTTCTCGCAGGAGCACTCAGGACTTTGGCTCGGTCCAAGGGGTGATATTAAGCAAAACACTTCGTACCTCAGCCCATAGCGATCCCTGGACTTGGAGCCGGGCTGCTATGGTGACAGTCTCCCTCGAGATGCCTAAATCAATTAGACAGGGACACATCATCTCTGGTCTCTCAACTTTTTCCCCACTGCCCTCCCCCGTCCCATCTAGCTGCATGTTCTGTGCGAGATACCTGCCACTCCCAGCCGGTAATGACTTCCACATGGGGCTGGACCTTGTAGACAAATCCCCTGTAACAATAGGAAATGTTCCTTGGTCTCTCATTGTGTCTGTCTTTGGGAAGGAGGAGAAGGCGTTGACGACAAGCCGAAGAGCTCTAATATTCCTCCCGGACAGCTGATTAATTCCATCCTCTGCATCCGCTCTGGACCATCCCGCTCCGCCCCGCGCCTTCTGCTTTTTATTGTTCTCTCCACCTGGCTCCCTCTGGCAAGGAAACCGATGGGATTTTGTGCCACGTGGAGCTCCAAATGGAAAACCCGGACAGTGAGAGCCTCTTCTCCCCCCACGGTCCAGGCCCAGTGACTCTTGCTGGAGGAGGAGAGGCTGCACCTTCCTCGCAGCCAGACTGAGCCCTGGAATGGGGACGCAGCATTCCTCCCCAGCACGTCTGCTCCTGCTTGGGAGAGATGAGACCCTGCCTTTTCCCTCTCCTTCCTCCTCCAGCAGGATAGCTCCTCTCTTTGCAGATAGCTGCAAGCTTACTCTCCCACTTGGACCTTCTTCCTGCACATGTTCCTGCTTAGGAATGGTCCAGGCTCCTGCAGGGATGTGCCCACCCCTGCCCTGCAAATTGCCTGCCCGTTGCATGCTGCTTGTCCTTTCCCCAGCTCGTGTCATTTGTTCACCCACAGATGGACGTAGTGAGTGCTTGTGATGGCTCCCACGCCCAGCTGTGGTCACGCATGCACACAGGTTTGCACGCTCGCTCGCACGCGTCCCCTCGCGCTTTCGGCGCAGTCTGGTTTTGTCTCCAGTACTTGCCATTCCCTTGCCAGACACATGCTCCAGCCTCGTTGCTCAGCTGTGATCCATGGAAGAGGGGGGGAAAAAGAGAGACAAGGGCATTTTGATTATGATTATGGAGTTGATTTATTAGAATCATTTTAAAACACAAAGCCATCTGTGTGCCTCTTCCCCATCCAAGATTTATAAAAGACCAAACCATCCATCTGACCCCCAGCTCTCCCTCCCCTCCTCTTCCCCCGCCTCATCCTCGCCTTCCATTCTCCTCTGTGGCTCTCTTGCCAAAACACTTGCCCATACTTAATTCTCCTCCCAGAGAGACAATGCTTTGCATTCTTGTATTGGGAGCCAAAAAAAAAGACAATTCTATTCTGTCTCTGCTTTGCAGCTTGGTCTGCTAAGTTGCTTTCCCAAGAGTCTGTGTTTAAAACAAGAAAAGATAAAGGAAAAGACAAGTTGGTGCTGAAAGGTGCTGGAACATCATCGCGTGGGGGTAGCGTTTTCATTCACTCCACATATCAAACAGCCGCTGGCAGGCCGTCCCCAGGCGGGGCGAGTAGGACTCGAGCCTGTTCCAAAGGGCTCACCTTTGGGGCGGAAAGACGCTTTTGGACTCCGTCTCCCATCCTTCCTTTGCTCCCTTTTGAGGGCCTTGGCTCCAGCCCCAGTTTTCGAGGGTTGAGGTGTGCTGACAGATTCTCCAAGAAGGATGAGCCAGTGGCTGAAGTCCAGAGCAGGAGGAGAGCCGAGGTCCGAGTTTCCTGGAATCGCGTTGTGACAAGCAGGAGGAGGCTCAGCCCTCCTCTTCCTCGCTGCTCTGCTTGATGCCAGCCCAGCCTCCCTGGGATGCTGACATCAGAAGAGCTGTAACAATTTACGCCTCTTGAGGACATGTCTCTCCCCGCCGTGACCAAGTCTTTTCACCTCTCCATGCCTCCATTTTTTTCAGATCTGCGATGCTTTAGACATTTCTGTGGTCACCAGAAAAACTAAACCAGTGTCACCAATGGGCAGTTAAGGATTTTGACATTAAAATGCTGTCGTCCTTCTCACAAGGTTGAAAGGTAGGGAGCAGATCTAGAGCCTTGGGGCTCCTGTCTTAGATGAAAGGAGAGCTAGAGGGAGTGTTAGCATGCTGTTTGCGTGAACTAGAAGCGGTCGAATGAAGTTTGGGATTACCTAATGCATGTTCAGCCTTGTCTTATTTACACATCAGGGAAGCATTTTCCTCAGTTTCAGCAAATTAATTTGTAGGCAGTGTCCAGCATTCAAAATCGCAGCGACGGTGGGAGAAGGTCACAGGCGATGGTGATTGTGATCCTGAACAGCAGTGTTCTGACTTTGATTTTTGTTTGTGTGTGCTTGGGTACAAACAAAACCTTTCTGGGTTTTTTAACTGTTCTTTTGAACTTCATCTTTCCATATAAATCTTATTTTTATGTGGTTAGTGGTTCCCATATGAGATCTGACACTTTTTATTTGATACTGGCAGAGGAGAATGAAACCCATTAATGAAGGCTCATGGGTTCAGCAGGATCCTAGGGAATAAGAGCAGGGCTTGTGAAAAGACCTGAGGATTTAGTGTCACTGTCATCTGCTCGAGCTCTCGAATCTCTTTACTGACCCTTTTCTATCCACAGAATTGTCTGTCTTCAGTTTCCCTGGTTCCAGGTGTATATTCATTGAAGTTGATGACTTATCCACTTTGTTGTACACTAAATCACCCAAGTGCTGAGTGTCCTCCAGGACCTCTTCACAATTCCCTTATGTCTGCTTAGAAAAGATAGGTATAACCTCATGCATTTCTTTTGTGAAGAAGGAAAAGGGAGTTTTACTTAGAACACAAAGCTGCTGTGGTTTTCCTGGCCCCTCTTTGCTCTCGCTCCTCTTCGGGGAGGACATCTTGTAGAGGAAAGACACTGCTCAGCTGGGCTAAAATCTATCAGGAATCCTAGGAAAGGGCTGGAAGCAATGGTCTTTCAGGCATAGAACCCAATAACCCTCCTTAAACCAGCTGTGACGAGGGTCCGACCAGCAGCCTTCCCAGAGCATCTGCATCTGCGCTGAGATACCCGCAGCCATGAAAAGCCTTAGAGACGACCCCACAGTTTATGTGTCCCCAAATGAGCGAGGACTGAATGGCTGCATCTCACAGACTCTTCTTCTCAGATCGAAGCGCAAATATCCCTGGTTGCTCCACGAATGCTGACCAAAGAAAGGGAATTTCCAGCCCATATTCCCAATGCTCTCAGCTTTTCCCTTTTGATTTCTCTTGAACACGCCGTTCATCTCCGCTTCCCGTCCAGCGCTGCTGTATCATGGTTTAAACAGCTGCCACGTCCCACCCTCGAGGCAGCTGTGTCTCGGGGCTGCCTGGGGAGCGCAGGGCTCCTCGCCCCATGCCGGTCCCACTGCCCGAGCGTGGTGGGGCCAGGGGGTGCAGGTCTGGCTGGAGGGACGGGGCAGGACCATGCCAGGCTATCACCTGGTCTTCCTTCACACTTTGCAGTCTGGTGCAGAGATGCCTTTTCTCCTCATTTTTTTCCCTTCCCTTGTTTTTCTTTTTTTTTTTCTTTTTTTTTTCTTTTTTTTCTTTTTTTTTTCTTTTTTTTTCTTTTTTTTTTTCTTTCCATTGGTTGTTTGGATTAAGGGGCCTTAAAGGAGCCAGACATTTTTTGTGTTCTCTCATACCCTATAAATAACCGGCACCTCTCCAGTGCTCCAACTCCACCCTTCAGTTGCAGATTCCACTGTCTAGCTGCCACCACTCCGCATGGCCTTTCACACTCTTCCTTTCTATTTAATATGGAAATATTAGTAAAAAACTTGCTGCCACCAATTCTCCAAGAGGAGGAGGGGGGAAAGAGAGACAGAGGTGGGAGGCGGGAGGGGAGGACGCAACCAGCCAAAAAAAGTATCAGAAGGAATGTTCTTCTCCCTCCCAGGTTTACAGCAATGCCTTTCCATCCAGAGTCATCTGTTTTGTTTTCCTTCTCCCTCAGCCTGAAAGTGCTGCAGCATTATCATGTAATGTTGCTTAATGTGACCAAAGGCTTCCTTGAGTCGCCTGGTGGACCGCAAGCATAGCCCAAATTCCAAGGCAGCAATGCCTGCAGCGTCTCCTTAACGCAGAGGACACGCAGCCCTCTGTGTGTCCCATGAATGGTTGTTTGGTGTTTTGTTTTTTCCTTTTCTTTTTTTCTTCCCCCCCCGCCCCAACCCCCCCCCTTTTTTTTTTATTCCAAGTGTAAGACGCCACCCCAAGTGCCAGGCAGGGATTTTGTAACCATGCCGGCATATCTGGGAGGTATGCATGGAGTCTTTCAAGTGCTTGGTCAGTCCTCTGTGGTTTCCTTTGAGCAACTGCCCACCCTGCCAGCTCCCACCACCCCTTCCCAAGCCCCCTGACATGCAACTGGTTGCACCATTCCCACCGGATTTTCACATGACAGTCATCTCCTCCAGATTTCTTCCTGTTCCTTCCTCCTGGCATATTTCCCAATGCTGATGGGGGATCAGAGGGTAGTAGTCCTGAAGACTGGAGTCATCTGTTGAACCACGGGGCAAGGAGAGATACAGGACAAGTTCTTACCTACTAAGTGTCCCGATTCAATTTAAGGAGTGAGATGTAAGCCCCACTCAGTGTTAGATGATGTTAAGAATTGTGTTAAGAATGGTGTTAAGAATTGTGGTGAATGGAGTTAAATCCAGTTGGCAGCCGGTCACAAGCAGTGTCCCCCAGGGCTCAGTTCTAGGGCTGGTCTTGTTTAATATCTTTATCAATGACCTGGACAAGGGGATTAAGTGTGCCCTCAGTAAGTTTGCAGATGACACCAAACTGGGTGGGAGTGTTGATGTGNNCCAGTTGGCAGCCGGTCACAAGCAGTGTCCCCCAGGGCTTGGTATTGGGGCCAGTTCTATTTAACATCTTTAAACATGCACCCTCAGTCAGTTTGCAGAGGATGCCAAATTGGGTGGGAGTGTGGATCTGCAGGGGGAGGGGAGGAGGGCTCTGCAGAGGGACCTGGCCCGGCTGGATCCATGGGCCCAGGCCAGTGGGGTGAGATTCAACAAGGCCAAGGGCCGGGTCCTGCACTGGGGTCACAACAACACC